>PNEQ01035012.1:38847-65783 GCA_003012365.1 Medauroidea extradentata | reverse complement strand
GCCAACCAGGAAGCAGCCACCCAGACACCAGGGTATATAAGGACCTGCAACTCTTACATCTGCCAGTTGGTCTCCGACTCCGACTACCTGATGATGGCAGCTGCAACGACTGCCGAAACGTCGCAAGACAATCTTCAGACGCGGCTCACACCCACAAGCCAAGAAAATGCAGACAACGGCCGCGAAAGCCTGCGATCTACTTTTATTTTATAGTTAAATGTCCTTAATAACCGACTTTCTTTTGTAATCAAACCTTGTAACAACTGTTTTATTATTAATCAGGTTATTTACACACCTTAGAGGTAAGCATTGAATAGTATGGTTATTACTTTCCACACCATAATAATATTAGTCCTTCTTGATCGGTAATATTTGTTTGTCGAAATAGTTTCTTCCCAATAGCTACGCTTATGTACATGTTTAAGGTTTCTGAAATTGTTTTGCTGTATAATAATAGTAATAATAATGATAATGGGCAATCGTTAATAATAGTATTGCAGCTTACGTTAACATAGTTATCGTGTTGTGTCACTTCCGTTATGTTCGAAACATGTTCGTTACATCGGTTCCTGAACGAGTTGAAAACTGTCACTTGCCTTACACTATTAATATGTAATTATGTTGGATTGGATGCAGCCTCAGAAGACAGAAACAAAACACTTGTCTCAAGAAAGACAAAAAGCTTTAGTTCGCCTCTCCCCTCAAATAAAATAAACAGAGCCCTTACATTACTACGCAGTCAAAATATTGACAATAGTTCATACAAAAAAGAAAGGTTATTATTTAAATGCATTGAAAATAACGTATTTGATTTATGTATGCATTGCCGAAGGATGACTCGGCTCGAAAAAATTGGAACGGAATTGTGAATTGATAGGTTGGCTTAGGGTGTCGTTACTGACATGCAGGAGTAATATCTACTCATTGTATACCAGTGAAACTATTGATTTAAATGGTATAGTTCATTGAAGAAACAGATTTCTGTAGACGTCAAAGTAGTCGTACGTAAAGAAAATTGTAGTTTATGACTTCAAAATGTTCTGTTTTCGTTAGATTAGATTATGTTAGATTAGTTTTGGTTAGGTTACATTACCCGTAAGTTTTCCATTTTTCGTTAAAGGTACCCTAAACTTACCTAATAGTATTTGCCCACCCGGACTCAATATGAGGCATATTTAAATTTATTACTCTATCGTTAGAGAAGCTGTACCTTCTTAAAAATTTCTGATCGATCTACTATTCAAACAGGTTCCTTGCATCCTATATGTGCCTTTCCTAAGTTGTAAAGCTGGTTCTTCATTACAATTATCATTATCGTACAATTCACAAAAAAATAAAAAAAAGGATCAGTATGCACAATAAGTGGCAAGTCCGTTTTGCTGTTGTATGTGAACATGTGTACTATCAATTTATTACTTGTTTATATTTTGATTATTTTACAACTCAGAATAGTTTTTTTACTGACTCTATTGACTTCCACATATTAGTTGTACTAAGTAATAACTTCTCATTACAATTATATGATTGCAATTACAAAACCAACATTTGTCAATTGGACAAATATAAACAAAAATCACTCACCTTTCTTCAACACTTTCCTGGTACGATTTTTTAAGCGAATATTCCTCACCTGATATTGGTTCCCGAGACTATTAATATGCTGTAGTTTCGAGATTCAAATATTAAACTATAAAAACAAGTTTCCAGCAAAAAATCAATTGATACACACTCAGCTGAAAGTTACTTGAACACAAGTTTCAAATTAATTCTCAAGATGTGTTTATTTTGCAAAACATCTCTCCTCAGGACAATAAATAAAGACCTCGGTCTCATATCGTCCGAAAACAAGCCGTGCTCACTCCACAAAAACAGTTCACGCCGCTTGACGATCATAAGCGCTGCAAGGCGACCTATGGCGACATCTACAAAGCCCCGGGATAACTTGTGACGGGCTAAGGGAATGCCTTAGATATCATTACAGGCGATCAGGAATTGTTCACAAGAAATAGCCATACATGCAAGCAAGCACCTCCCTCCCTCCCATAGTAACAAAATACATACGGTCCATAACTGGCAAAGTGCCGGTTTGACAAACTGGCCATCAGTTGGCCAACATACTTAATGTACACGGCACCATTACAGCATATGAAGTGGCAACATACATTAATTATGGTATATACATAGCTGTTCCACATCTGGGCAAAATAAATGGCCAACACAAGGTTGCACCAGCAATGGATGGTCTATCAATAAACAACTTCACAGTCGTCAGTTGGCCTACATATGGCTTCACGTGCCTGCATCAGCAATAATCCATCAATGAATCACTTCACAGTCACCAGCTGATCAACAGATGGCTTCACATACCTGCACCAGCAATGATCCATCAATGTACCACTTCACAGTCATCAGCTGGCCTACACATGATTTCACATGTCTGCACCAGCAATGATACATTTCACACTCATCAGCTGGCCTACAGATGGTTTCACGTGTCTGCACCAGCAAAGATCCATAAATGAACCACTTCACAGTCATCAGCTGGTCTACAGATGACTTCTCATGTCTGCACCAGCAATGGTCCATCAATGAACTACTTCACAGTCATCAGCTGGTCTACAGATGGCTTCACGTGTCTGCACCAGCTATGATCCATAAATGAACCACTTCACAGTCATCAGCTGGTCTACAGATGGCTTCTCATGTCTGCGCCAGCAATGATCCATAAATGAACCACTTCACAGTCATCAGCTAGACTACAGATGGCTTCTCATGTCTGCACCAGCAATGGTCCATCAATGAACTACTTCACAGTCATCAGCTGGTCTACAGATGGCTTCATGTGTCTGCACCAGCAATGGTCCATCAATACATCACTTCACAGTCATCAGCTGGTTTACAGATGGCTTCACGTGTCTGCACCAGCAATGATTCATCAATGCATCACTTCACAGTTATCAGCTGGTCTACAGATGGCTTCACGTATCTGCACCTGCAATGATCCATCAATGTACCACTTCACAGCTGTCAACTGGTCTACAGATGGCTTCACATGTCTGCAAAAGAAATGATCCATCAATGAACCACTTCACAGTCATCAGATGGTCTACAGATGGCTTCACGTATCTGCACCGGCAATGATCCATCAATGAAACATTTCACAGTATCAGTTGGTCTACAGAGGGCTTAACGTGTCTGCACCAGCAATGATCTTTCAATGAACCACTTCACAGTCATCAGCTGGTCTACATACGGCTTCACGTATCTGCACCAGCAATGATCCATCAATGAGCCATTTCAAGCCATCAGTTGGCCTGTAAATGGCATGCCATTTATATGCCACTAAAAAAAAAATATGTATATATATATAAATATATATTTTTTGTAATTCTATTGTCATAGAGATTTTTTTTTCCTTTTTGATACTGTTTATTAACCAACTAACAATGTAGTAAACGATCTGAAAATTTTTCATCAGAGCCGGTATTCGAACCTATGATTCTTCAGTTCATAAACAGGCTTGCTAGCCACAAGAACACGGTCAACACACAGCTATTACTTGTGTGTAATTAATTATATAAGGTATTTTGTGTACCTCGAATTTCCAAATAACATTGTAGTTAAAATTTATTTTTCAAGTAGCATGTAAAATGTTACTGAAATCACTCGTTTTTAAACGTACACACAAATATAAATTAAAGCGATAGAACAAGTTCACAGGAAGTCTATTGAATAAGTTTGCTATGTCAAATTTAAATAAAATTCAAGCTTGAATCAGGCTTGCAGCAAGTCGCACTAGAATGCGTGTCATGTTACTCAAATTCAAGTGGAATACGAACTTGATTCAGGCTTGCAGCAGTGCCATCAGTAAAAAACCACATACGGCCGACTGTGCTGGTGAAAAATTAGATGTGTGCAGTAAATATATATTAATTCTTTCAAGCATTGCTTATGTGCAGCACGCGGGCTATTACAGATGTGCCAGCACACAGCCATAAATTCACAGCCATCTAAGTTCCACCAATGTGTCACAAATAGCATTCCGTATGTTTTATTATCGCAAGTCAGCCATAGCTGGGCCAGCTCAGTAGAGTCATATAATAGCCAGCAGTTACGCAGCAGTGCCAGCAGTAAACCAGCTAACGGGCAGTTTTGCGACATGGGTCGTCTCTCACATTGGCTTACAAGTCAAGAGGTCGTTTTAAGCACACAGAAAAGAGTGACCTGCAGAGTGGCATTCACAAGCGGAATTAGGACCACCGTCCAGCCTGACAGTCTAAGGTTCTGGAAGCATGACAGATCTCGTCTGTCTGCAGCGTGTCCATTCCACGGAGGGTCAGTTATATTTTGAGCAATGATACTGCGGGGACGCGGATGCCGCTTGTGACTTTTAACAGCACAGACGAGCGAGCGTTACATTTGTTATATAAACATTTGTTGCAACTTAACTGCCTTGACCATGGAAGTCAGCGTAAATTTACATCCGTATCACATCTTATCAAACTGACGCCAAAAAAAAATACAAAGAGAACAACGTTGCCAACATTTTTGACGATAAGTATCTGACTCATTACAAACATCCCCAGTAGCAACCAATGTTGGGCCAACGGTGAAAATTGGTTGGAACCGTTGGTAATACGTCGTGTTGGAAATCACACATAAGTACAACGTTGGCCCAACGTAGTATGCCAACAAAAATGTTTAAAAACAGATTATTATTGCAATGAATCTGCAACATTCTGAAAATAGTTATAATAAATCAAGAAATGTATGAACACACTGGAAGATCTAAATTTTGTTATTTGAATTTTGTTGGTTGAATGTTGGCAGCAAGATGGCAAACACACAGTTGGGGTTTGGTGTGTATAAGTCCATTGGGCCAACGGTACAAAATAAACATTTTACACAAAGAGTTCGAGAAAAGGTTTTTATGTAGGAAATTACCCATCATTCAAGTTTGTGAAACGATTGAGTGGCTTTATTAAAACAATCAATTTTATGTGGTAATTATGTAAATCCAACTGTTGGTTATAGGTTGTACCAGTACGTTGGCCCTACATTGCATACCCCACATTATGCCCTCCACAGAAAACCTTGAGTACGAAATTAAGTTGAGCGTTGGTAGCCAGTTGGTAATCTTTATAATACATTGTGTTGGAAAACACGTGTAAATACAACGTTGGCCCAACGTAGCACTAGTAACAACCGACATTGGGCCAAAGTTGAAAATTGATTGGAGCCATTGGCGTTACGTTGTATTGGAAAACATACATAAATCCAACATTGGGGAAACGAAGCATGCCAGCAGATATGTTCGAAAATGTATTATTATTGCAATGAATTAGCAACATTCTGAAAATAGTTATATTAAAGTAGCAAATGTCTGAACATTTTGGAAGACCAAAATATTGTTATTTAAATTTTGTGGATTTATTGTTGGCAATACGGAAAACATACTGTTGGGGTTTAGTGGACTAACATTGCAAAACCAACATCTTACGCAAAGAGTTCAAAAGCATGCTTTACAGTACAACATAACCAATCATTCAATTTTATAACACAATAATGTTACTTAGTTAAAATAAAATTAATATTATGTAATTTTTGCTCTGTTGGTTACACGTTGGAACAATATTGGAAATCCAACTATTGGATAATAGGTTGTTCCCAGTATGTTGGTCCAACGTTGCATTACCCACATTATGACAACCATAATTTTTTGTGTGTAGGTTGGCTGAGCGTTGGTAACAAGTTGGTAATCATACTGTTGGTGTTAGAAATGCAATTTTACATTGAACCAACATTGCTCAAACAACACATATGTTTATAACGGTTAGGTGAAAGTTATTTCCAGTAAATTTGGTCCTGCATTGTATAACCCACATTACGCCAACCACGGAAAGTCTTCTGTTTGGAAGTTGGCTGACGTAGGCAACAAGTTTGTAAACAGACTCCCCCAGTGACACAAATTGTGTTTCTTTCTAAAAACAACTCCATTAGATTAGAAAATGCAAGACAACATTAAAGACAGTATTTTTGTAAATTTTAATTTATTGGTTAATTGTTAGGTACCAGTTGGTAAACACACCGTTGGCAATAGGTATGCACCTTTACGTTGGGTTAACACTGCGTAACCCACAGTAGCCTAACCACTGAAAATATTTGGTATGTAGGTTGGCTGAACATTGGCATTGTTAGAAAACATATCAATAGCAAAAGATACATATTTCTTTGTTGTTGTTAGTTTAACTATTAAATATATATATTTGTCTTTCACATAACTGTAATTAACATGTGGCAGCGTAGAGCAATTGGTAAGGCAACGGACTTCTAGTAACAAGGACTACAACATACTCTCTGATTGTGGTTCGAATCTACCTAGATTTCGGTCGAAATTTTTTTATTGATTTTAATAATTCATGTAACCGACAAGAACTCTGAACATAAAAAAAAAGTAATATTGTGCTTCATTTAACTTTTGCAGAGTCAATTTTGTGACTATTTTTGTAGAGAAATGTTGGCACAACGTTGGTAAATGGTTGGCATTACATATGTTACACACACAATTTCAACAATCCAGTGACGTTGGGCCAATGTAGGAAATTAGTAAGAATCCAACCAAAAATCACTGTTGGGCCTACGTTGTTTCACGTGACATTTCAATGTTGAGCCAACATTGCGTGCCAACGTTGGCCCAACCAAATGTTGCTACTGGGGATATTCATACAGATATGCCATTTTATAGTTTACTCCAAAATAATGACGTTGGCAAACATGTTCAGTACACTCGGCAACAGGGCTGGGTATCTCTATAGGACTTTCATTGACCGTCAGCCATGTTTGATTTTAGTTCCACGTCCCTGGCGCAGGGCGCTAGTAATGAACCCTGTCCGAAAACTTCGAGGTTACTTCGGGTATAGAGTAGATTACATTTCTTAAACGCAATGTTTTCCGTGAAACCTTCTTTGTCTATGCTCGGCTTCATTCTCTCGCAATAGCGTACATCCACAAAAACAGCTCCGTTTGTAAATTGAAAGTAGATACAAAATAAAACCCATAAATTAAAATAGTTTGGTAATTTCATACGCATTAAAAAAATTAACAACCTCAAATGTGTAATTGTACTTCATAATTGTTTGAGAACTGTAAGATAATATTACCCATTTAGTTAGTTTTATTTTCCAATGGTGATAACCAAAACGCTCGTTACATTGTTTACGATCACGTAAACGATGAACCCACAAACCCACGTGATGTCTGCCCGTGATAGAAGTTTCTTTATTTAAAAAATCTCAAAATTGATTTATGTTTGTCCTTTCCGTCGAGAGTGTATCCGAGCTATCAATGTTGTCATTTTGACTCAGTTGTGTTTCCTGTATTTATCGCAGAGAACACTAGTTCGAGGTAATGAGTTAGTTCTTAAAATCAGCATATCGCTTGCCTGCTAAGGAATTGGCAATTTTTAACTAGGAGTTCTTGTTAAAATTCTTGGACTTGGAATTAACTACGATTTTCATTCACGATAAGTCTGGAAGGTCAGTATATTCAGCTTATATTTCTGGATATAAAGCCACGTTTGTTAGGGCTGTGACTCAGCATTTCGACATTTTCTGTCGCAGCTATTTTTAATGGGCTAATGAGGAATGTAGTTCTGGCACTCATAGACGAACACAATCTGTGTCTGTCAATCACAGCCCGCCCAGCTGTGCTGTAATTATTGCGCACATAAGACCAGACTGTTTCGTGGTTCTGACCAGGAAGGTCACTTTTCTTGTTCGTGCCTTCTGTTTGAGTTTCTGAGGCAGAGATCCATTGTGAGTGTGGTTTATTTAGGCGATGCCACGGCCGCAGAAGAACAGGTCTGGACACTCGCCTGGAAACTTGACCCCCTTGTTGTTTGGTTGCAGTTCACCAAGTTACCGAGAATATTGTGTTTTATTGGCGCTGCAGTTAGGGCGGTCGGACTCAAACTCCGCCCACTTCCCTCCCACTAAGATAAATAATTTACCAAAACGTATTTTTTATCAGTTTATGAAATTTAAGAAAATGCTCCAGCAATCTTTATTTACTTCATAAATTTAACAATGGAAAAAAGTGGACGGAGTTTGAGTCCGACCGCCCGGAGTAAAGCGCCAAAAAGTACAACATTCCCGGTAACTTGACGAACTACAGCCAAACAACAAGGTGGTCAAGCAAAATACATTGGTAGATAGGCGAGTGTCCAGACCTGTTCTACGACCGTGGGAAGGGAATAAGTGACGCTGCCAGATGATAACTGTATTGTAATGGTGATGTGCTTAGCTTCGGATATGATTAACTCTATGGAGGGAGAAGAAGTGTTGTATTGATGTCGACACTAACCAGAGATTAGAGAAAAGTACAGATGGAGCATTAGCAGCCTATACCGAGACCTAGCTGACTTTTTGTTCAGGTAGCAATATGACGGAACTGTTTTAAAGTGCAATTAGCTGTTTCTGAAGGCGTGTTGCGAAACTATGTTATGGTTGGTCAAACCACAGCTGCGTCGTACACGTTGCTATGATAACAAACAACATTTTTCAGTTACCAATATGGCGGATGGGCTATTCTCTGTTCCCTATTCCTTCTCAAATCCTCATACCCCTCACCTTAAGACATACGTTATGTTCCATCTGCATGATTCTCTAATCTCTCTAACGAGTATGGTGCTCTGAATAAATATTGTAATTAACAATGTATTTTAGTTGGTTTCTTACACAACAGAGAGTAAAACAGTTTGTGGGCGTAAGCTGCAGACTGATTACAATGTTTTCTTTTGAACGTACTGGGCCTTATTTTAATTAAATGGTTCCTGTAATACTTATAACAATAAAAGTATTAATTTTTTCTGAATTTATATTATCTTGAAACAGATTTTTTTAACTAAACGAAAGTTATTTAACATTTGAAACTTTTCAAGTTATAGTTACTGTGTCGTAACAAGAAAATCATGGGGTAAAATACTTGATACCATTTCCTTGATGGTTATTGCATGCATGCCTCCTAAAGTAAACAATCCTCATTGTTTTCTACAAAATTATTTCATAATCTCATTCGTGTAATGATAGGGCCAATGAGACTTTCATTCTAGAAAAACTGTCAAATTCTCCTGTTAGTGTCCGTGTAATTTAATGCTGTATCAGATCATCTTCTGCTTGAGTAATACACGATGATTTTATTTGCAATGTATTAAACTTTTTTCGAAAACACATTACATCAACTTAAGGCGGGATATCGGGCACAATATTGGATTGTATTATTTTTCGTTTTTTTTTTATTATTATGTCTGAGAAAAGTGTAAAATTTGCAATAATTGTATCGTGAATTCTATTAATCCTCGGCTGCAGCACAAGCATCGCACTTGAACTTTTAACGTACCTTTATTAAGAACACAACTAAAAACAAATTCATACTCTTAATTTTCTCGACTGATTGCGACCTAATTATACGTCAAAAGTTCAACTGCTATGCTTATACTGCAGAGCAAAGTAAACAGAATTCCCGCTATAATCGCAAATTTTACAGTTTTCTTCTCAAAATTTGAAAATAAAACCGAAAAATTAAATAATGCAAAATTGCGACTGATACCCTATCTTAAGTGCGCTGTCTACCCTGAAACCCTCGCTAGGATCAAGATAGAGGTTTATATGAAAAAATAATATTCTGAGGCCCAAATACCTTCCACAATAACACTTTCGGACAAAATCAATTTTCTGCATTTTAGATGAGGAAAATATTAATACAGTAATCAAATTGGGGAGGAAAAAATTATGTGTACGTATTTTTTAAATTTTTCAAAATTAAGATACATGTTTGCTCATAGGCGGCATACTCTTAAGTTCGATGGGTACGGACCAACATTTAACATAATTTAACATGTATATTCCTATCCTTGTCTTCGCCAAGGCTCCGAGATAAGCCTCGCTCTTTAGTTTTGCAGTGGTTTCGAAAATATTTTTAACGCAAATTAAAAACATATATCAACAATTTTTTCTTGCAGTTTTAACACTTATATATCATCGTTTGTAGCTGAATATTCCTGTTGCAATACACTAAACCAATTTTTAGATGTTGTCTTCTTGAAATATCGCAGATTTTGCTGTCAAAATAAGCCAAAATGAAGCAATATATTTTTTTTTTGCTAGTAAACGGTACATAATAAAAAAAAACGCTCTGGCAAAATTGTGTATCGTATGACAGTAAACAGTCTCAAATGTTTTCAAAGCATTTGGTTAAAAAATATTCGAGTTATTTGCAATTGTTTGAAATAAATTATAGATCATGGCCTTAAAACCAATACCTACTTACTCTGTTTTCGTCAGCTAGCGCTACAGGTGTTCTCAGAAATTTTAAAAGCAAAATGTCGAGGAATTAAACATTAATTAAGAATTAAGTTACTATTTTACACAAAACCTGACTTATCATCTTCAACAAATAAAATATTTCAAACTGATTCATTCATTTACAAGCATGCTAACTTAATGAGAGAGAAAATTGACTGGGAAAGTGTTCATTTATTTCACGTACATAAATAAAATGTCATTAGTGACACCGTGGATTTTAATCTAATCCGTTTATTTATTTGTGTTACGTTCTCATGAGTATGTCGTTAAATGTCGGCTTGTAACTAGCTTCCCCACAAATGGCCCGCCTGCATGGGATGTCAGACAAAAAAGCTTCTCGCCTCCTTAAATCAGGAGCATTTCAACAAGGTGCTTTCGCGAGTCCAAAATGGATCTGTTATCGCGAGCTTGAAGTGGTGTTGAGAGTAAGGCGAGAGAAAGAGTGTGAGTGAGTGGTCGGTCCTGCGCAGTATCACCGGGTGAGAGCCTCGAATGGCTGACACCTCGTCATACGCCAGCTAAACTGCCAACACCTTCTCATCTCCCTCGCCTTCCATCAACGTCTAGCCTCTCTCGCATGCTAACACGCGCGTCTCTTTGTCTCTCAGTTCTCTCTCTCTCTCGCTCTAGCTTGTGTGGTGATCACCACAGCCGGCCCGGGGCTATATTTAGTTCCCGCGTGTGTTCCGTTTGGCGAACAGGAAACGGGGTTGGCGATCAGGCCGGCCAACTGTTGCCAGGTCAAGCGCGCACCAATCATCTCCAGCCACGGTGTCGTTATCAATGTAGCAGCAGCTTCCGTTCCCTTTAATTTTGAAAGACTGTTGCGTCTCGAAACTATTTTTCGACCATTTCTAAAGAGTAAGAAAACAAATTTAAAAAGTGGCTATATACTCTTTAGGTAACGCACTGACGTATCTCTGACCTGCAATGCACAGGATGGCTTCTTCATTTATGAAAAAACAGTGTTCGGAGATAAATTATTGCAATTTTTACTCGTAGGGATGTATGTTAATAAGCGGGATTTCATTAAAATGTTGCTATAATTTTTCTGGGTGCATTAAGTTAAATATTCTGGTGCAAATCTTAGGTGATGAAAGGGATCTATGCCCTATCAGGGATTCGAACCCAGAACGTCTTGCAACGTAGACCGGTGGTAAATCTTAGTAAATGAAGTATTTGAAATATATTAGGCGTTGATCACCAAATTCTATATAATACTGAAAACTTAAACATTCACTATAATGTATTTTTTAAAAATCATAGTCATAATATTGTGTAACACAGAATTCAAGACCGTTAGTACACGACATAGTGGTAATTTTCATTGAGAGGCATAACTAAGACTCTCTTTTGATGGGAAGAGAACATGTGATTAAAACTATAAACGTTTACTGTAGTACGATAATAGTGTTTGATCTGAAAAAAAAGTTTATAATTAAAATGCGTTACGGTGTTTTATTAAACGAAATTTATCAAAGCTTTACCGAAGGGGAATTAAAGACGAATGTACAAGACAATCTTAAAAATACACATAATTTCAATAATCATAAATTATTTCGTGGTCATGAGGTAATAAAAATAAAACTATTATAAAATATCTTAACCACTTTAAGAAACTGCTTCTCTTTAAATCATAGGCATATTTTAGCCACCAGATTGGCAACCTACATAAATGTTGATTTAGTTTCAACGTTTACGCTGAATCAAATACAATAATTTATTAGGAAGTACACAAATTAACATTTAGGTGCTCCAACCAAACCACAATATTTGTGCACGCTGTAGTTCATAATCACACCTTGAAAGATATTTTTCAATTTCTATAACGACAATTAGTATTATATTTATATCTATAAGTAGGCTTATATTTAATTACGATTCCTTCAAGTACAAACAAACACGATAAAACATTTCCTACAGAAAACGAATAATGAAGCCGTAAAACGTTTTAATATAATTTTGCGTAAATGCCATGAATTTTACGAGCTTATGAATCTATTAGGCTGTGTCCATCGCCAACGTTCTGTCTTGATCGTGGGCGCTAATGAGCGATCATCAATGCGAGAGGTTCAGTGTTCAATTCTCGATGCTATAACAATACATTTCTTTTAATGGCTTAGCACAAAAATCTATGCACAGACAAGCAAATATTTAGTTTCACGACGAAAAATACCCTAGGGCAACAAAGTAAAAACCAAAAAGTATTTTCTGCAACAAAAATATTTTGTTCACCATACACAAACAAATTAATTGATTGCGCTAACCAAATTCTGTTAAAACTCAAAATACAGATTTATCTCGGTATATCTGCAAAGTTAAATCTACTGAATATATTATATTGCTTACTCGAAGAAGATGTAAGTTTAAGGTTCCTCTATGAATTAGAGTTAATCTTTTAGGCTCCAAAAATATCATCCCGTTGAGAAAGATTTGATTTTAAGTATAAATAAGATCTTCAGCAAAAAATTAAGCAGTAACACAAAGAACACTAAAACCTTATCGGAATTGCGTGCTAAGCTTGAATATCAATAAATCATGCAAATTTTCAACGATGAAATTTTTTTCGTATAGTGGTTTGAGTGTTTATAAGTACTCAAGTAGATATGATTTGTATGCAGTACTGGGAGTTTCAAATGTCAACAATTGCTTGCAGTGGGCTACATATCAGCCCTATAGATGTAACAAAGACGTGTTACTTTTCAACATATGATGTAATACAAACTTTACTTTACAATTTTTAAAGAAACCAACATAGAAATAGGCACATTCACACACACACACACACACACACATTATTGTTTTATGTATTAATAGACCAAAGCAAAGGTTGTGCTGATGGAAGTTAACGATTGGACGAGGAAATGCGGAGATGAAATGGTACAAAACGCAGCTTAAATCCCGGTTTTATATTAAGTAAATTATTAACCATCAATTTATAGTTAGGTTATGTTTAAATAATTTATTTTTTCCGGAAAACAGTAAAAATGCTATACGAGTTTTTTTATAAATTGTATAATTCACAGCATGGACTATAATTTAACAGACCTGGTAAATTTCGTGTCTCTGATTTTACCCGAGTGTGTATCTTGAAATTCACACATAGTTAATAGTCATTCCTCGAGACCTAATCAGATGACAATTGTTTGAAGGAAAAAATATGATTCTGAGATCCGTTTTTCTTCCAAATGCAAGAAAAAAAAATGTATTTTTTTATTTGTTAGTTAGTTTGTATCCCTCTTCGTTTACCAATTACATATGTTATACTATTTTCCGGCTTACTTATTCACACGTAAGCCAAAAATAGATGCAAAATTAACAAATACCAGGGAACGCATGCAGTAGATTGTCCGTTTATCGTTGGTGTTTGGTCAAGCACAACTGATAATGTCTACATTAATAACAATTTTTAATCATTAACGATTTACAATAATTAAAAAATAGAAATATTTTGAATAAATTTTTTGTAAAATATTATTTATTTTTCTACTGCAAAATAAATTGTAAACCATATTTATTAGGCTTTTAAACATTTCCTTAGTTATCGTTTTTCGTAACCCGTGAGCATGATGTGCAGGCAAACAATTATTAATATTTTGTATAGTTTAAAAAGTTTGGTAATTATGAATATGAAGCTATGTACAATTTACTTTTCTCTATCAGTAAAAAATTCAAGGTTTTTTTTACCTAATATTTTTGTTCGGAAATTATATGCTTTCTTCTGGACTACGAAATACGTTTACACCCGATCACCACAGCGTTCAATCTCAAGCACGCTGTTAGCCCAGTTCGTCTTTTGGACGTAAGCAGTACTTCATTCGTTTTCCAAACGATTCGAGTTACATTTTAAATAGCATTTTGTGTTATTTGCTGCTAATGTTCCATATTTAACGGATTTTCTGTTCACACGCATGGCCTAAATACAGTTTTTGAAGTGAAAAAAAGCAAAAACAATGACATCAGTTTCGAATTTCTTTATTTAACTCAATAAGCAAACGAACTTAGCAACATCATACTTAATATTAAGCGTAAGTCTAAATTGCCTTCACAGCAGTAAAAAAAAAAAAAAACATCATGAGTGAAGATTCGCCGTCCCACCGAAGAGCTCTTACCCATAAATTTCGGATTATTATTCACCTTTCGGGGAAGGAATAAATAAATTCCCGGGTTTTAGTACACACGGGTTTGTGTTTCGCGCCAGCGTCGAGATGACTTGAACTGCGTTTCATATTTAGAGCGACTGCCATGAGGCATCTATCAGCCGGAGGGCTGCAGTAGTGCAAGGCGACGTCACAACAGGTGCCATATTAAAATCGAGCGTTCCGACAGGCGTTAAGTTCATCGTCCATGACACTTATATGACATATACTAGGTGCAATATAAATGGCGGAAAAATCTCACGGGTACAGATAGCCAAATATAAATCAAGAACAGTCAGTATAGCAACCAATCTTCTATTGTCATTAATATGGACGTACAACTACCGTGAAGATTGTGTTCTGAAACGTGTGATGTAAAGAAAAATCAACATCTACTACGAATAGAACATTGATCTTCCGGATTAAATTCAGATACATCCCAAATAGCAAACATCAACTGGCCCACTTGTGCAAATTTGATCGTGATAAGCAGCCCACAGGCAGTAAATATTCGGAATGCACTCGCGACTACATGTGGCTTAAATGATGCATAATGAAATCACCCACACATTAACCACAAGTGTACCCCAAGCATTCTTATTATACTAAAAATGCTTGTGGGTTAGTTTGCTAATCTGCTTGTGGACTGTATACTGAAATATATCAGTCTTTTTAAACTAAATTGCCCACATCAAAATTAATTCAGAATAACTACAAACATATTTACTGATATGGCCTGATTAACAATCATTCCAGCAAAAGTAGACGATCATACTAGCGAACGTTCGCCGCTTCTGCCAACAGTTGACCAACTGGAAAATGACTGTTACTACGCATGTATTTCTTTACCTGTACGCTTGTAGCAACCCATATTAGTGAACAAAGAACCAGAAAATGATAAAGAACAAAAAAGGCTCACGTGTCTGATCACGCTCAGACACACACTGTGATACAAACACCAGAAGTTGGAGCATTACGACAATACCAACAGGTACGCAACCCAATTAGTTTGTACAAAAGGTGACATTCTTCCATTCTTCCAGGGACCACAACCCCCTAGCAATGTACAATCCTGCAGACGTATCATCATGCATTTGAGCTAAACCCGAAAGGTCAATGTCCATTCATGGTAGATATTGATTTATCGTCACTTCACATGTTCACCAACACAACATTCACGGAGATTGTATGTCCCTTTATTTGAACTAAAGAGTTGGTTGCTATGCTCATTGTTCTTGATTTAGGTATGGCTACCTGTACCCATGAACTTTTCCGCCAATTCCATTTCACCTTGTATATAATAAATGTGAATTATGAATGTTACTTAAATACGGCAGTCCAACTGAATTAAAACATAAAAACGTGGTCGTGTCTTACTGTCCAGTGGAGGAGTGTTAATACTAACGTTGACAGCAAGCCGGGTATGCATGCCATATGAATACTACTTTGCTCAGCATACGCGTGTTTTGCAGTGCCTCGTATTTTCCGTAGCGGGGAAGATGTCGCGACACATAAAAATTCGCCGCGGTCGCAGAGATGGCAGACATTGCTGACCCAGCAGTGCCGTTGAAATATCGACTTTCAATATCCCGATAGTGATTTTCAATAGTCAGCCCAGCTCAGCGCAGAGTGGAGATACGTTACGTGCACCTTCACTCTACTGACTCGTTGGGTGTGGTACGTCACATTTTACTTCCCAAAGTTCTCAGTACTACGATATTTGAAATGTATAAAGTCACAAGCAAAGTTAGACATTTATTACCAGTTCTCTAGGTTTAAATGTTATAACCGAAATTAACAAATCTGTGACGAAAAAAATGTTTGTCTTTCCAAGGTGAAATTCGGCAAATATCTTCAAAATGCTTCAAGTATATAAAAATTTATTATTTCAAAAATATAATTAAAAATTGTTAATAATGTATTTTCCAAGTAATTATTTTGAGATATTAAAGGAAATATTAAAATACTCACTTTAATATAACACGCAAGTTTCAAATTATTGACATGTTACAGTTCAATGCAACGACTGAAATATTTAAAATCTACAAGAGCAGAGTAACAATAATCATTCTGTTACATCACATTAGAAGAGTCCGTATGTAATTTTACATTCTTACGCAAGTAAAATAATTATTTTTAATATAAAGTTAAACATTAAGTTCTTATCTCTGATCTGAACTACCTACATAAATAAGCCTGATGCTATTACTGTTCGTATAACATATTTAAAACATTCAGGATTAGTCATTACTGATCTTGGAAAAATAATGTGTGATAAAATTCACAAGAATAAACAATGAAACCCGAAAATCAGAAAAAAATTGTTTTGCACAACTTAACTAGTATGTAATGGGCCTACTAGCCCTTAATAAGTGATAAAACATAATATTCAATGTACATACATGAAATTGTGTTGGAATAGTCATAGAGAGCCCGTTTGAATTTTGTTGTATTCAGAATCGTTTGATTAATCTTATCCAACCACAAAAATTTGTTTTGTGTAGTTTATATTCAGTTTAGTTTCGCATACTAGTCAGAGACGCAGGGTACGAGAGGAGTTTTGAATTGTTTTCCGGTCAGTTAACCCTTAACGCCGCGGGGGAGGGAAAGGTGGTAACATGAGATGCTAGCAAATCCTTGACCTTGAATTGGTGTGGGAAACAGAACTCAGAGGCTGAAAGTACGTCAGCACAGGTGCGTGGCTTCAGCTACCCCTGCAGTGAAATTCAGTATTAACTTGATTATCAGTCATCGAAAAGGCTCAAGTTTGGTAAATAAGTTCGAATATATGTTAATGTTAACCTGTGTTAAATTTTAAAAGAAATATTTAACCGATACGGAGGAAAAGCCGGGTTTACTTTTGCCAGTCGCGCAACGAGAATACAATTGGTTGGGAGTAAAAGGGGAAAGTTTTTTTTTTTTTTTTAGACAGAGCGCCGTGAAAGTGTCGGTTAGGGCTGAAGGAGGGACTCTCGTCGCGACAGCCACAGGAGGTGGACGGCCCCGTAGCCTCGGACTTGGGAGTCCGCACATTTAATTAAAATTTGCTTTCTTCGTGGTAGTCACAAGGGCGTTGACGTACGTACGGTTGGCGCGATTGCACGCGAATTTCGAGCTAGTTAATATTTTAAGACTTACTTAATAAGGATGGATGCTTCTGGGTCACTTTTTTTTTTTTTTTTTTTTTTTTTTGGAGACGCGGCAGTGTGCTATAGTTTCAAAGAGGAAACCAAAGGCGAGTTTCATAAATATAAAGCATCTAGAATATCTCGTGGGACTGACCGACTGAATTCGGAGTTTCTAACCTATCCAAAAAAGAAAAACTCTGATGTTATTATTCAGTATAGTAGCATCTACCATGAAACTGGAAAAGTTATCAAATTTATATAAATACTTATCTTCAAATTACCAAGGAAAGTTATAACAATTAAAATGAGTTAATGGTGTTAACAATAGTGAGCAGTTTTCGTTCAGAATAAAATAGTAATAGCCACAAAAATCTACAAGAGGGGACAAAAAAAAAAAAAAAAAAAAAAAAAAAAAAAAAAAAAAAAAAAAAAAAAAAAAAAAAAAAAAAAAAAAAAAAAAAAAAAAAAAAAAAAAAAAAAAAAAAAAAAAAAAAAAAAAAAAAAAAAAAAAAAAAAAAAGGAATAATCGAATGTAGAAGCAGAAAAGTAGCAGTAATTGTAAATCACTTATTCTCAAAGTATATACAAGAAAAAAGAAACAAAAAACAATGACTCGGACTTCGAACAAAAAAAAAAAAAAAACAGATCACCGAAACTAGAACTATAGTATTCTTGTATTGTGGTTCTTTTCATTGGTGATATTTTTATTGCTGTATACAGGTAGTGACACTATAGTACGTGTAGTGATGTAGAAAATAGTATGACTACATGGCGATCAGATAATACATCAAGAACAGAATAAATTTATTAAACATAAATTCTACAGACGTCATGAAGGTCCAATTATTTCCCCTTTTTAAGTGCTTCCAGTTGTATAATATCAAATTAATACTTATGGGGAAAAAATACGAGTCCCTACTCTAAACATTCACTTTAATCACGCTACTTTTAATATAACCATTATAAACACGTTTTACTGTTAAATTACGTTATAAAGCAGAATGTAAAATATATTTAATATTGGTGTGCTACGACTGAGGTTAACGTTTAACAGCACGGTTTGTATAGAATTACTGACAAACATACGAGCAAAACCAGGTTGTCAGCAGTATAGCGTAAAGTAAAGATTTAATTGTTACATCTATTTTACATTAAAAAACTGAATTTTCTACTAGAAGAAATATACTGTTTGGAATAATATGGATCAGTGTTTCAGTAGGCCTACGCTTTCTCTGTACAACCAATCGTATGCCAGTCAGTAGTTTAAAAAAAAAAATGTGTAACAGATTTCGTTTAGTAATCTTATTTACATTTAAATCTAAATTTATTGCACTTCACAAGCTATGGCCACATGCGAAGATATGTTAATCGATCAAATTAATTACTTGGCGAGTAGCAAATAATTTACAGGATGTCCCGAAATAAACGCATAAGTACACCTCACGAATCCTGAGCTAAACTGGAGATTAAAATGTAAGTAGTAACATGCTGTACATTTTACGTGCTAAATGTGGCAATACTGCATGGACAAAGTTCCCTCTTCCCTGGTGCACTCCGCATCCAGGTATTTTACGTTACGTCAAGCAAATCTACCATAATGTTTGGACAGCTTTGAATTCTAACTTGCATACACAGTATGCAGGTCAGAACAGCAGTAGTAAGATAAAATATCTGCGGAGCGCGAGAAATACCTAACCATAGTGCTATGTTGCATCATTGTGTATATATAATGTCATCGTACAACATTTTGCCTCAAACAATTTCGTTTCCAATTTAGCCCAATATTGGCGTGGCGTGCTTATTTTGCGTTTGTTTCTGGACATCCTGTATAACTGCAACATTAAGTAAAGTATATATGAGGTGTCTAATAAAATTCGGAATCGAGAAATAATTATATACGCAACAGTAACAACAGGGACATTTTGTACTAATACATAGATAGTTGTAAAATAATGCAGTCATAGTATTAGTAACTAAGTTTGCTACAATGTGTAGTTTACATCTATTCACTTCGTTAGTTTTAGAGTGTATATAAAACTAATGCATTTAGTATTTGTGGAGTAATTTTTATTAATTGCTGCTAACTCATAATTGGAAAATACTCGTAACTACAAACTATTTTGATGGCATTCACCTTTCCTACATGTTTTGTGTTCCCTACAAACACTTTGTCACCACCAAAAAAGTGTTGTCACGAAAATATTATTTGTGTGTACCACAAATTATTAATTTTGCAGGACGCATCTCATACAAAATTTTTTCTTTTCGGAGGCGGTTCACTGAAAATTTGAATTGATTTAAAATTTTATTCGTACGAGATATGGCTGTTTTTGTATGCATATATTGTGACTCTTTTTATTACGGAAACGAAACTTTTTTAGCTTTCATAGATTTTGTATTATACCATATTAAAGTCAAATTAAAAAAAATGGTTCTATGCATTAAAGGAAAACCAACTTTCTTACCGAAACGAAAAAATTCATACTGAAGAACAGTGCCATGGACTATGACTATGTGTTTACAAACAGTATTGACTTTATATTAAAAAATAATAATAAATTTAAAATTAAAATATCTTAGATAAAAATACAAAAAAATTAATGCTGTTTTATACATGCCATGTCATGGTAAATGGCACTGTTCTTTTGTGTGAATTTTTTCATTTCGGTAGGAAAGTTGGCTTTCCTTTAATGTATAAAACCATTTTTTTTGCAAATTTTGACTTTAATATGGTACAATACAAAAACTATGAAAGCTTAAAAAATTGTGTTACAGTAAAATATAATCACAATATGTGTCGGTTCACAAAGAAAACGATAAATGTACGGCAATACATTCATCTGTCGACAAATTATCACTCATTTATGTGTAGTCGTTATAAATACATGAATATTAGGCCATCTATTCGGAAGTTTTACCACCGCACATGAACTCAAACTCTTTGCCAGATTAGAGACTCTGAAACTAATATGCCTACTTACTGCTTGAACTCGCCAGGTTTTTTTTTTCTTGGTACTATCCGGTAGCATGTAAGTATAGTAGTTATAGGATACCACATACACTTTCATAAAAATTGACAAATAATGACGCTGTGTAACCAAATAATAGCTTATATTAGTAGACTTAAGAGTTTAAAGTCACTAAGTGACGTCATGGTGAAGCTACTTTTCGACGAGGGCAAACCACGAAATTTTGGGGGCCATTCACGCACCTTACGTCTTCAGTCACCTGAAGTATTAACACATATCCTCAGTAGGATTGTGGCTGAGTATTCTAGGGAGCAACATTTACATATTCAAACAATGAATCTAATCTGAGGTAAGAGTGAACCTGCAGTAATGAATAAGGTCAAACGCTTCTTCTCAAGAGAAACACTAGTCCCAAGCATCGACATGCCAGCCTTTTTATCAACGGTACTCAGTCCTATACAATATCACGATTTTCTATTTCAGATACCGCTCATAACATTCAGAAGTCAGACGAAACATTTATTTTGCGAACTTCAGCTGGCCTGAAACTATGGAAATGGCTATACTGCCGTCTTTCGGTAAAGATTAGGCTTTCTAGTGAATCAATAGTGACATGGGGATGTTCAGGAGGTGTACTTGAAGGTTATGTTTGAACGATATGTCTCTTTAATGATTAAATTTTAAGAGAAGCTACAATTATCTTAAAAGTTCTGTTAAAATTGTAGGCCTGTATGGAGTGTTATACGTTAGATCATTTTAACGCTGCAATAACAAAATATATTGTTGGATCACAAGCGCTCGGCAGTTTTCATGAAAATGTTCCACTTCAGCTTTTATGCCACCGCTGTTTTTCGTAACTATGTTAACGTTTTCAAACACGACACCGTTCGTAGGTAATAAATGAGTAACGTTAAACACCGGCAGTTTTTAAACAGCTTCCCCGTCAATATATTCTGATAAATGAGGTCATGTGTCAAAAACTTGCCCCCTACAGGATGTGGGATGTGGCCCCAATATCTGCTGACAAAAATACTACACGGTTACCAACTACGTATACTCCTCTCATGTCAATAACAGGAAGTACTAGATGTAGCCCAGGCAGGCTACATAAATCTGTAGGAGAATTACGGACTGTTAATAAAAGTTTTTTTCTAACCGCTTTCCTTGATAAACAGTCAAGTAAATTGTGCAATTGTTGCAGTTAAAAACACTCCCGAATGTAGGAAGCACACTTAAATGAAGAATGTACACACTTAAGATTCAAAGTAAACTCGGCTGTCGTAAAAAAAAGTGTGATCATTAAACACCACACGATCGTAAACTCTTAAAATATTCTGAGAAACATCTGAAAATGTTTACTGTATTAAAGGCAACCTGGCACAGATAAGTAGGGAAGAAATTTTAAACCTAGAAAAGGTATTTCATCTCGACACTCTCTGTCAGTGCATTCGACTATCAAAGAACAGAAGTAGGTGGTTTCTATTGCGTTCATCATGGACAGTTTTTATTGTAGATGGCATTTGCATTTCTTTGACTGCCAACACGAGAACAATTAAATACAAATATTTAAATAAAAATAAATGCATTGTTAAACTGAAAATACGCAGTCAGTCTACTAGTTTGGGGTTTATATATATGTATATATACATATATATGTATATATATACATATACATATATACATGTGTGTGTGTGTTTCTTAACTTATGTTACAAACTTAGGGAGCAGATTCCTCATAAAAAATGAGGTATAGTCACACAAAGCCATTTTCGTCAGGTGCCGTTTTTAAGGGTGATACGAAACCTTGAAAATTCATATTTAAAACGGATTATTTAGCAAATATAGGAAACAACGGTAAGTTCAATCACAACTCTCTGCACAAATTTTCGTTATCAAGATCATCAAGTAGTGACGAAATTGCTCTTTAAAACCATCCCCTTCATGTGAATAACAGGGGTGGCCACCCTCACATTGACCAGAACTTTTTTGCCGTTGGGTTTTGCGAACATTTATGTTGTCTTCCTGAACAGTACTTCTAAGTAACAAAAAACGTCCTCTAGTCGCAAGTCGCTAGAATCCACCGTTTACGAGAAAATTATTCCTACGCATATTAGGCCTAAGTGGCTGCAATACACCGCATTCCTGGTATTGTATTTTTGGCACAGTTCAATGTATTGTAAATTGTGAAATTTTTGCTACAGAGAAGCTTTGACGTCTCGTTGGCAAGTACGTGCTTAACTGGAAACTGGAAAGGAATCGGCCATGGTCTTTGTTATGGCTTTTATTCCGGCAATCGCCTGCACTGATTTCGGGAAAACATAGAAAACTGAAATCAGTAATGCTGCAGCTCAGAATAAAGCACATATCCTTCCAAATGCAAGTCCAACGTATGTATTACTGTTGGTTTATCTCGGTGCATTTTAACGATGTGCAACAATAGTACACGTGTAATATTTAGGCATACTTCTTGAAAAACAACAAAAAAAAAATTACACCAAATCCCGCGAACGCTTTTATTTGTATTAGTTTATATGAAAATACGGTTAACGTATTTTAAAACAGTTTTATGAATGGTAGACTTTTAAATGACAAATACGTATTTTACAGTTTGACGATCCCAAACACACTATTCACGATTTACAAAAAAAGGTCAGCTTCTTCAACAAACATGCCGGAGTAATGGTGTTAACGCAGGGTTATGTGAGGAAACAAATGCCTCTTCTTTATAAACATGGTTAAATAACATTATCAAGAAAAGTGAATACAAAATGTGTGCGATGTATTATCAGGGTGGTAGGGGGAAACAAAACATGCTTTAATGCAACCAGACTCAGGACTATATGTAAACACATAAGTGTAACAATAGTCTACTATAACATACCAGTGACTGTCAACAATAAATTCATAAGTGCGATTCAAGTGATAACTTTAACAAATTGATAGTGAGACTACTAGAGGAAATCTTTAAGCTATGCACAACACACGAATAACACAATAAACATTCATAAAAATGTGTCTGCACCAGCGTTAAAGAAACTGCTTAAAGTTACGACCACCAATGTCCAGACAGCTCCCACACAGTCGAAGCATCGAATGTCGAACCGTTTCCAACATCCCCTGTGTGTTCCTGACACTGTTGCAGGCTGCCTCGATTCGTGGCAAAAGGTCATCTTGGTGTTCCACACTTGTAGCATACACCAAGGATCTTATGTGACCCCATAAAAATAATCCAATGGATTATGGTCTGGAGAACGCGCAGGCCATGAAATTGGAGTATGCTTACCGATCCATCTTTCACCCAACATGTCTGCCAGTCACCCTACCACTCTGATAATACATCGCAAACCCTTGTATGTAGTTTTTTCGATAATGTTATTTAAACAGGTTTATAACGAAGATGCATTTGTTTCGCCAACGCCCCAATTTGTCGAATTGTTGCGAGTGTCCTAACCAGGCCAATGCCTGGTTGTCCGTATACAGGTCAAACTCGCGTCCTTATATATATGAGGAAATTTTTTCTATTCCGAAAACAACGGCAAGGGTTTCCGTTTCATAGGCACTCATGCGAATTTCTGCCTTGTTTAACCTACGGGTGGCAAAAGCCACAGGTACGATGATATCATCCTTTCTCTGTCCTAACGCCTCACAGTGGAGTATCCGACCCAAAAAACTGGCCAAAAGTCTATTTCACGGATTATTAATTAAAACACAGGTTTTGTGCTAGGTACATAGTCAGATCCTTGGGGTATTAGACTGTGACTTCTGTTACATTCCAAGATGGTCGCTGGCTGCAGCACGTGTCTTGTTAAAACGTGCTCCGACTGCACTTTCATTGTTCTACCTCCAGTCATCGAGTGTAGCGTCTGAAAGAACATATTATATGATGGTGTTGGTGTGAGTTTATAGTGATAACCAAGTGCGAGGCAAGAGAAGAAGATATGTACGTTATTTTAAGTGCAGTAAGTTACATATGTGGGCAAGAAATATAAATGATTCTATACATTTATTGTAAACTGGCAAAAACAGAATGTTTGCAAAGGAAGTGTCATATTGACATGTGTTTTCGTTTATGTGTCGGTCCTTTTCGGACAGAGATTATTGTCAAATACGAAAATTGAGACCATCACGTTAATATTTCCAAAGAAAAAACTTCCCCATGTTTACCCCATCATGTTTTATAGCACCTAAAAGAGGAATGAGTAAAAAATTTTGTACAAAGAGTAATGTTTTAATTTTATTTACTTTCCTTGGAAATAATCGTAGGTCTGTATTAATGTATGTACGTATATATCTGTACGTATATGTATCAATATACGTATGCACGCATGTATGTATGAATGCGTGTATATATGCATGTATGTATGTATGTATGCATGTATGTATGCATGTATGTATGCATGTATGTATGCATGTATGTATGCATGTATGTATGCATGTATGTATGCATGTATGTATGCATGTATGTATGCATGTATGTGTACATGTATGTGTGCCTATATTAATGTATGTATAGATGTACGTATGTACGAATGCATGCATACATGTACACATGTACATATATATTAATGTATGTATACTTAGATGCACGTATTTGAACATTTATATATGCATGTACAATTATATACATATGAATGTTTGTATTTGTACATGTATTGTGCATGTGTGCATATATGTGCTTGCATAAGTGTATGCATGTAGGTGTGTGCATGCATGCCGTTTCGTACGTGAATGTATGTGTGCGTGTATGCATGTACATATGTATGTGTGTATCGACGTATGCACTAGTGTACATATGCGCGCATGTATATACATCTTCCAGTGTACCTTTTGATTATATTGACAAAATTTCACAAAATTATACACACGTAGAGTAGGAGCAAAGACTGCATTTTGCATTTTATCGATGCAGTGTTCATGTTTTCAAAATGGTGGCCATTTGAGAATAGTGGATCACATATTTCAAGATCCATTCACTTAATTTTAGCTAAATTAGTCACACTGGCAGAACCCACTGAGTGTGTTCTAAAGGTTACAATTATAAATGTTAGTGCCAATTGAATGTAAAGATTTATGTCACACCTCTGAATTAATGTATCGCTCTTCACCACTATTGGTACATTAACAACAGTTAGTTAATAATGTCCCGTTTCTGTTTCGCAGAATCATCCAGATGGAGGCAACGATATCGTATAAGTTCCTGTACGACCTTTTGCGGGAATGTCCGAATGGAAATATAGATAATAAGTTAGTAAAAATGTGTAGAAAATAAGCTGATAAATGTTACTAAATGTCCTGAAAATCAACAGCATTCACTGAAACGACTTTTTGAGATATTTCAAGAGTGAATTTAAGCACAAATGGATAGATACCAACTACACGGAAGAACGATTTCTTAAAAATAATTAAAAATTGCACAACAATACCATAAAACTGCCTTCCTTGTGTACCGAGGACCGGCCGTCCAAGAAAAGAATTCAGAGAGATGAGTAGGCAAAGCAAAGCACGTGCAACACAAGAAATAAGGGACCAGATACCGCATGATCAGTTGACCTATGCAGCTCACATGAATCAGCGTTCTCCAGGAAATAATGACGTATCGAAAGTTATTATAGATATAACCCAATCGCCTACAAGGACTACGAAAAATACAAAGATCGTTGCACTTGCAAGTATAGATCCCGTCAGAAATATCTCACCATCTGAATATTATTTCATCGTGTAGCCAAAACTTTTACCCACGTTATTCGCTACTGCAAATAGAAATGAAAAAGAATGTTACCCACCTGAAGAGTCTGTAACAGTAACAGAAACAATAGCTGAAATTAATATACAAGATCTCTTAGATAATACAGCTTCAAGACCGTGTAAATACTTAGACGAAGTACTAGAGAGAACTACAAAGGAAGAGAAAGCTGTGTTGCAACTTATATCGAAATGGGGGTGTGATGGTTCACAACAGCAACAATTTAAGCAGAAATTAGTAAACAGTGCTGACAGTGATGCAAACATCTTTCAAAGTTTATTAGTCCCCTTGCGACTAGTATGCACCATTGGTCAATCGAAAAAAAAAAAATGTGGCAAAATCTAGTACCCGCATCAACACGATACTGCAGGCCGATACGCATCCAGTTTACTCATGAATAGATACATGAACTTTTCGCGAAAAGAAATTTGCCTCACTTTGTGTCAGTGACTTGTGTGCACGTCTGCAGACTTGCTTCACGGTCAGAGATTGGATGTTTTGACATTCGTGTGTCGTGGGGTTTTACACGCAAATCACAGACGTGTGGTGTTACAGTAACCTTATTGTGATTGGTACAGTCAAATGAGAAACGTCACA
>PNEQ01035012.1:0-38747 GCA_003012365.1 Medauroidea extradentata | reverse complement strand
GAAACGTGTGATATTACGAAGGAAGAAACCAAATACCTCAAAAACAAAGCCGCGAGCCAGACGAACACAGAAATATTGACGCGCAGTGGTAGTCTTATGAAAATAACCCATACTTTAATACCCACTATGGTTGACGCTAAGGTGTGCAATGCTGTGACAGATACAGCATCAACAATGCGATGTTACATATGTGGAGAGACATCGAAAGATTTCAACAAGTTGGACACAAAAAGTCCCCAGAGAATTCTGCTGCTTTGGAATTCGGACTGTCTATCCTTCGTGCAAGAATTAGTTGTTTTTTTAGTCGCTCTTACATTTGTCTTACAAATTACCTATTGTAAAGTGGCAAGCAAAAAGTAAAGCTGACAAAGATATTGGGGAAGCAACCAGGAAAAGCCTTTCAAAGAAGAAATGGTTCTGCTAATCGATATACCCAAACCAGGCTTCCGGAACACCAATGATGGTAATTCGTCAAGAAGATTCTTTGCAGATACTGAGACTGCTTCACTTATAACGGGAATATACATTAATCTCATCAAGAAGCTGAAAGTTATATTGCAGGTTATATCAAGTGGGTTCTGTATCGAAACGCACAACATTTTCTGAATACACAGAAAATACAGCTAAACTTTACGTACGTACAGCTCTATGGGAGGCACCCTATGTCTCCTACAATGCAGACAATCTTGTTGCATGGTGCGACCGTAGTTCAAAACGCTCTTTTGTATTTTGGCGAACTCTCCGAGGAAGCAGCCGAAGCAAGAAACTAACATTTTCGTGTGTATGACAGATATTTTCCGGAAAGGCTTCACGAGACTTGTGTAACAGAGATGTACTGAATAGGCTGTTGCTTGGTTCTTATTCGTTTCTGAGCAGCATTGCTGTAGACCTACGAAAAGAAGCATGTGATTTTCCACCGAAGCATTGCAACTTCTGGTTCCAGAAACACCATTTGCAACGCTCACACAATCATTAGTGGATGGCGCCAAAGTTAGTGTAAAGGGGACGAAGACGAAGAAGAAGATGGTGATGATGATGATGATGATGATGATGATGATGATGATGATGATGATGATGATGATGATGATGATGATGATGATGATGATGTTGATGTTGATGTTGATGATGAAGAAGCTAACTATACTGAAAAAATCGGCCTTGATTATGATTATGACATACACATACAAAATGTTTATCAAATTTGTTTTAGAAACGATTACCTTCTGGTTCCAAACGACTTTCTACATTTAATTTAAAGTATGCCGTTGCCGCGGAGAAAGCACTTTATTGATGTTTAGTATGCTGGCGTTATAAGTCATTCGGAATAAAGAAAGCACTAAAGATTTAACCTTTGAAAAAAATTACTAGTCGTTACTGCATATTAGTCAAAATTAACAATAGTTACAATATTGTTATTATGGTTGGTAGCGAATCATTGTATGTAGTTCCGTGTATTTTCTTATTTGAATACAACATTAATGAAAGAACATCAAATGCAATCAACCTCTCTGTATACCATATACTTTAAAATATTTATTTATGATCTTATTGACATACCTATAGACAGTTTAGTTTGACTTGATTAGCGCCACCACAAAGTGATCAAACCGCCGCTGAATTCAAAACTTTCGTTGACACAATGCCGCTAACGCTCGCGCCACTGAAGTAGTTCAAAATTCCACCGACAGGTGGCACCAGAGTTAGGTTTTTGCCGCTTCGCTGCTCGCTTGAAAGCGAGTAGAGTCATGAGTGTGTTTGTCCGTTGTGTAATAAATGTGGGTTTCTGATTAACACATTCAAAAGTATTAGAAGTAACTGTTTATAAATATCATTGCTAAATGATGTGAAGTCATTAGCAATCTGTAACCTGTTATGTTTTACGATCGCCAGCCTGAGCATATCGAATTATAAGTAGCATTTTTTTTGTTTCACATATTAAGAAAATACGTTATTTATTGTTTTTGTGAATTGCGTCATCGTCGTTCCTGGCAGTATGCCGAACGGAACTTGAATTCTTGAATTGCGTGTGTCGTGTGTGTTTATAGTGTCGGTTTCGAATTCCAAATTAGTATACTACGCATGCATTTACGAGATAAGTAACGTCAACAGTGTGTGTCGTAACCCATTAAGAGTCGATGCACAGAAAACAGTGTTATAAAACGTTAACTCGCAGGTATTTATAACTAAGGCCGGGTCTCAAATAAAGAGTGTACACTCTCACTCCACACTTTCACTGTCGCCTACTCTGGTTCACTCTACAATTAAATTGAGACAGCCACCCTCGGATGCACCCTCGAAGCACTGCAACCTAGCGAGAGAAAAGTAAAGCTGGGAAAATAAATTAGTGCAGAAAAATCACAGTAAATGTTTTACTGTTCCAATTTTAGGTTATGTTTTGAATATGAAGGAAAACAAAGATGTCTTCCCGCAGAGTGGGCGAGAGTGTGCAGCGAGGGAGCATCGTCGCTCACTCTGGCTCACTCACCCTTTCGCCTACTCTCTCTCTCTCGACTTTGGAACAGCAGAGAGTACACTCTGAGACGTCAAGATGATGCGAGAGAGTGATCTCTGGGCTATTTGAGATACAGCTTAAGATTACTATTGAGTATAACATATATACAGCACCTGTACATTTAATGATTAGATATTATAGATAACATTTTTTCGCAGCAGTGTAATGTAAATGTAAACATTGTACAAGCCTATGTAAATAAAAGCGCGTGGCAATGTTTATGTTTACATGCGGCGGAATGCTATAAACTGGCGGAAAATATATATTAATCAGGACTTTTGAGTGCTCACTATATCCCGAATCACCTATACATATATTATTTACTTTACAAATATGCCTTGTATTATTAAAACTTTTTAAAATTTTTTCTTGCTGTCTGTGTTTCAGCACACTTGAGCAAAAGAAAGTAATTTATGTTTAATGATCGAAGTTCTTCTTTGTTCCGCTATGATGTTTCTGTAATTATTGTTATAATTTTTGATAACCGACACACATGAGTCATAATTTTAACATAATTTTTTGGAGACCACTTAGGTTATACATTATTTTATTTGTTTATTTTCACGCTGTCAAATATAAAAACTACACTATTAACGATTGTTATCCTGATGTTACATATATTACTTACTTCTTTTAATGCACTTTATATAATAATATTCGTTCGCTCGGTCTGAATTTATTTTGCAAATCACTTATGCAGAAAGTTTGTGTTTTTCAGGTATGAGAGTACAGCGTTTTTGTTATTATTCACATATCTTCTTTGCAACATGCCACATTAATTGTTATCAGTATTCAATAATTGTTAAATTAATTCTAAATCCCTTGACCCGCTTTTAGAGCGCGATACCCCACTGTGCGCCACCCCCACAGCTAACGAAGAGGCATCTACGTGTAAACAAAAACGTTCCTCAAAGTCGGCCAAAAAAAAGCTCACTGGCATGAACCAAGGTATCCTTAAGGGTTGCAAACGAACGCTCCTGTTCCTCTCCACAAATGAACGACTGTCCCTTACGCTCGACCCTATTTAATGGTTCAGCAATTTCCGCAAAGTGTGGGACAAAGCAGGAATAGTATTCAAGCATACCTATAAAGCTATGTATAAAAAAGGAACTACATACAATGATTTGTTACCAACCATACAAACAATAATGTTACTATTGTTAATGTTGACTAATATGCAGTAACGGCTAGTGATGTTTTTCGAAGGTGAAATCTTTAGTGCTCACTTTATTCCGAATGACCTTTACCCCTTTCAACGACTTAGGCCGGGGAAAATTGGCTATGGGAGCAACTTTATTCCTAACCATAAATAACCTCCCATCCTTAAGCAAGGGTAGGGAATTAATTACATGTTTATTTATATTGGATGTGGTTCAGAGTTAGTTCGAACCTACATATATGCCACATTGATTTTTTTGTTAATTTCGGCGAAGCCCACATTGTTATGAAATTTTTAAGGCTGTTCTTTTAAATGCAACAGTATCTAAAAGCGCTTAAATACATCGTTTTAATAAATTGTTACTCCTCTTGTAGTATATAACATTGATCGACATTATTCCCATACGTGAAAGTCTGGGTCGACCCCGCCAGGAATCGAACCCGGTTCATACTTGGTGAGAGGCGAGTGCTCTTGTCACTGAGCCAACTGAGTTTAAAAAATAAACACACTTCGCACATCCGGATCAATAGAGGCACAACTTAAAAATGGGCCATTTTGAGGTAGGCCTCTTCTTTATATATCTTTCAGTGGTTTTTCAAATAGTAATATCAACACTTATTTAGAGATACAAGAGAACTATACTTTTTAATTGATTGCTTATCATTAATTTTTTTTGTAATTCTGTATTTCATGTTTTGATAAGAAAATTAGGAAATGTTAATCTAATATCTTGCAACATCTAAGGTTATGTTACGTTTACTCTAAACGTTTCTAACGTCAAATCTTTCTTACTAAAACTTCAAATGCCAATATATGACAAGCAGAATTTTTAATTGTGCCGCAAGTGGCGGTGTATAGTTCGCCGTGTGAACGTTTTTTTTTTTTTGGGAAGATGGGAAAGCGTATGGCAGCGAACTGACGACGAGGTATAATCGCGGGAGCCTGGTGTACGACGGTGCGTCTTATCGGCCGACGACAGCACTGGCGGCGTCTTCAGAGGCCACTAGCGGCTCGTCTGTCCTCCGCCGCCGCGCCGACCCGAAGGCACGCCTGGAAGATCGAAAATAACTTTCCCTGATGGCTGCACGCGTGTGTGCGTGTGTGTGTGTGTGTGCGTGCTTGTCCCCCACTGCCCCCCGTCTGTGCCACACATACAGTCGTCTCGACTGCCGACGGCATGCTGGCATGCGCCCGTTGGCACAGTGATGCGCTGTGGTAAATACCTATGGAGGGGATGGCCTGGTTATCAACCTGGATGTTGACAAGACTGAGTCACCGTGCCACCCACCCTAACCATTCAAATGTCTTTACGTACCTTCTCACCAGCACACTTCATCACTTCACACTAGTCTCATATGATAGTCGGCCGTATGCCCCATGCGCGTTAAGAGCCCATTGTGCATAAATAAATGCTTAATGCATCAATTACAAATAGTAGAAGGCTCGAAACCAATAAGGAAATATAAAAAAATAAAAAAATCATGCACAAAGGTTTTTTTAAAATTTCTGAGCAAACATGTTTCCGCAGCGAAGTATTTCTGAGGCGTTATTTCTGACGCAGTAATTACGTACATTTAATTGCGACGGAAGAAATGACGCTTAGCGAATATAGTATTTTGGAATATATTCGCTCATGAAATTGGCAAATAACATTATCTAGGATTGTTGATTTGTAGTTTTTCGATATCGACGTCTATAAACCTATATGATTAAATTGACACATTAAGCGTTTATCTACCATGAGCTCTTAAGAGTGTGTCGTAGATAAATAAACGCTGAAAATATAAATTGATTTCTACGCTTTTTTCGAAGCCAAAATGGATAATGTACTCGATGATAATCCTAGATAATGGTATTTGCCAACTTTATAAGAAAATATTTGTCCAGAATTACTAATTCGTTACGTGTGATCTCTTCCGCCGCAGTTAAATGCACGAGGTTCCGGCGTTAGAGATTGTGCCTCAGAAGTTCGTAACACCGGAAACAATTTTGTTTAAAACGATAGCTAAAACTATTGTCTAGGATTGCCATTGTTTAATTTTCGCAAATTCGGTTCTAGAAACCCACAGTCATCGATTAATACTTTCAGCGTTGAATTATGTACCACGCCCTCTTAAGAACTCTATACAGTAGGTCCTAGATGCCTCGTCTGAGGTACGGCAACTGGCAGGTGATAAGAGCCGACTGGCTCATGTGTCAACAACAGCATCGTCTTTATGTGCGGGGCGCGAAAACGGCGTGCAGTGTTTTGGTCGTTGTTATTTTCCTGGGAGACTTAGAACGGTGTCCCTACTATTTTGTTCATGGAAATGTAAAGCAAAGTCCAGTGCATGTTTTTCTGTATTCGTTTTACGAGACCAGTTGGTATTTTTTACATGACAGCAGTCTGAAAAAAAAAAAACGTTTTTGGCAATTTTGAGGTGCCCCTAAACCGTGTTACTAAGCATGTTACCTAAAAAACAAAACTAGAGGAGCATACTTTGAAATGGGTTATATTTTCGTAGATAAAGATATGAAACATACGTTTAGTAGTATCATTTAGAAAAACTTTCTCCTAACACGCTGCAGCAATGCTCGTGCGGCAGTCACAAATAGCTTGCAAGTTCCCTTACTCCCATTATTACTAAGGCATTGTTAGAGATGATGGTTAGAGATGATGGTTAGAGATGATGGAATATCGCGAAAAATTTTTGTGCCAACATAGTTTGAAAACGCTGATACAACGTAGCTGTCTGCAGACCAATAACACGCATAAAATATTACAATAGCGGGATTCCTATTGGCTCAGTCAAATAGGGTGACAGCTACACGTACAAGCGAAAGCCAGTCATCTTTTCATAAGCTGAACGTACGTTGAAGTCTAGCAAATAGTCAAGTTTTCCCGCGATAAACCATCATTTCTAATGATGGTATATCGCGAAAATATTTTGTGCCAACATACCCTTGAAAACACTGTAGTTTCTTGCGGCATGTATGCTTGGCTGATATATATCTGACGCAACGTAGCTGTCTGCAGACTAATAATACGCATCAAATATTACAATAACGGGATTCTTATTGGCTCAGTCAAATAGGGCAACAGCTCTACGCACGAGCGAAAGCCAGTCATTTTTTTCATAAGCTGAACGTACGTTGAAATCCATCAAACAGTCAAGTTTTCCCGCTATAAACCATCATCTCTAGGCATTGTACTCACTAGCATACATCTGTCGGCATACAGAAATACATATGTATGCGAAGTGCATGCATACTGTATGCCGACCGTATGGTGGCCGTCTCCACAAACAGGGTACAAACAGTCGGCAGACAAATGTATGCGAGTGTTTGTTTGTTTGGTAGAAAGTCTGTAGCAAAATTCAATGCAAGTTTTCCGACCCGAGTTTCACGTACATCGGACTAGTGCGTGTTGAAGTACAGTAGTCTGAAAGGACCGTTTATGTTGGAGGGCTTCGAAACAGTGTTTTTAACGAGCACGGTGTCTCAACAACGACATTCCGCTTTTGTCCGAAGTGTGTTTTATTCTTGCACGTTGGCACAATTAGCGCACGTGGCATATTTTCGAAAAAAAAAAAAAAACGTGTTTACGAACATACTGCAACGCATTTAAAGCGCGTGGCAGGCGGCGTCATTAAGTCGGACTAATCAGCTGACGGACCTGCACTAGCAACGTGAATTCTAAACTACACGTGGTAAGTTGTCGCTTGCTAATAGTTACTTTATGCAACCAAACCGAAAATATTTTGTTTATGCCGGGAAACAAACCTACGGCCCTTGAATAACTGGGCGTAATACGCTTGCCACTAGACAATGATAAACACACCAGAACAAGCAGAGTGCGATTCGTTTGTAAGACAATAACCTTGTTGACATGCTGAAGTATCCGAATCCTCCAAATAACACTGTTGCTAAAATTATATAGTCATTTACTTTAAACAGTAACACGAGTTCGCAATTATGTTTCATACCAGCATGCACTTTTTACATTTCTGTCAAATGTTCAGTTAGACCGAGTTTAGGCTTATTTAATTACTCGAATGGGAAGACGATCTTATTTACTATAACTACAGATGATGGTATTGGCAAACATATTTTGTGGACCAGTGAGATCCTCTGTTCGATACCTGGCCCAGTCATCCTGATTTCAGTTTCCCATGATTTTTTTATCACACCATTCGAATACCGAGATGATTCCTAAATATATATAATGTCCGATCCTTTCCCCGGTTCATGTCTATCCGAGTTAATAGCTTCGTATGTACAGTAATAATCTAGTCGACGAGATGTTAAGCCGTACTTTTTTTACACTTTACTATGCTTCATGTAGCTTCAATAATTGTTGACACTTCTGAGAGCAATGCTGTTAAACAATTTAAAGTGTTTGGTTGGATATACCTTTGATGGCTAGTGAATATTTCCGAGTCTCGGAAAACCCAAACCGTCACATGAAATGGCTGAGAAAGAGAAACTAAGCAAAAAAAAAAAAAACAATAAAACAAACTTCTCGACAACATTCACTAATAATTGCGTGTATCCAACAAACCACCTCAGTTAGACAAAATTATAAAGGTTTGTTAAAGTGTTTTCTGATAATTGAACTACCTATTTGCTCACAGTTTTCTGAATGTTGAAATAAACCGCTTAAAAATCGTATAGAAATGTGTGTCGCACCAAAATTAACAACGCTATCAGTGGTAGCTTATACGTAGGTTCGGCAGGCACTGCGCCACATGTAATATAATTGAACATGTAATTCCCTATCCTCTCACCAGGACTAGGGTTATACGACATGGAACATACGTAGCTACACGACTGCTAAACAACCCGGCTGGAAAGTTCGCGCTGGTCGGGCGAGTACCAGGGAAAGGCCATTCACTGCTGCAGGGCTGGGGTGTTAGTTTCGCGACGCAGAGTGGGGAGTGCCTCGTGTTTACTGTAGCCTAGAGGTGGTCTGGATGACGCCCAGCAGTACGATACACGTCCCCTTCCACCAGCACGCTTCGTCGCTCATTGGACATTACTGTTTGTTACGAGACCTCGCTACCAGCGCTTGAAATGTATTCCAGCGAGTTTAGATAGTTCTTTTTTTTTAAGAAGCTTTAAGCGTTATATTCGTATATCTACTAAAAACACGTACTTTAAACTTTGTAGCTTATCATAAACATAATTTGCGCGCTCCTCAATATAGTTTTTTTTAATCGTCTTTCTTTTTCCATACTGCCGTATGTGGAAAAATATTGAACTATAAACCATATTCTCTACAAATAAAATGAGAAGGTTACACATAAAGTCATATAGGAAAAAGAAAAAAAGTTACAGCACTGCACTACAGTTGACCACACGATGCATATCGCTATTTTTCTCACGATGCGGGCGCGTACGACGTACCATATTTTCATTTTACCACTGATTTTGGATTACTTATTTAACATGCCACATTTAGTTCCTCTAACGAAAGTACTTTTCGTAGTATCCCATGAAATATGTGTCTGTATTAAATTAAAAGCTTCTACAGTCCTTACGTATTTGTGATGAACCAGGGGTGTTATACATTTCTTCTTTTCTTTACACGTCAGAAATCCCCTGGCAATATTTGACCAACTGCTTCCGAATCACGATGTATGAGAATACAAGTGACACACTACACCATCTTATCTTTCGTGCGTTGCTGAGGACATTTCTTGAAATTATTCAGTTCAGATTCCAGTTTCCTTTGCAATGCAATTTCTTCCAGTAGCATACCACATGTCGGTATTGATTAGCAAGTTTGAAACATTTACAATAAATAGCTATCATTGTTAAAATGTGACGTTTGAAGCAGCAATCAGAGGAGCTAGGTATCAGGGTTTAAAACCGCCATACAGATGCATTGGAATTTTTTTACCATGTAACATAATTTTTCGAAGGAAAAAAATATGTAATTTTGGCTAAATAAAAACCAATTAAAAATCGATAAATAGACCAAACTGTAGCAAGTTATGGTTTGAAAAAATCGACTAGACAGTAAAGACAATTTTAACACATATAAGTATTCTATTAAAAGTAATAGATATAAACCCATGGCCTTAAAGTATCGTAAACAAAGTTTACTCAGTTAACTAAGGTCACAAAAGAAAGTTGACACGGAGCCTAGTATTAGCCTGAAGTAAATTCGGAGAAAACCTAGGTTCACCAAAAACAGTATGGCCGGACCGACAATCTAACCCCGGGTAAGTGCTAGTCCCGTTTACTACTGTGCCACTCCGCGTGGTCAACTAAATGCGATCATAAACGACATATTAAAGTTTTTTACGGTTACTAGAATACATATAAAGTTTTAGAGGGTGCTAACACTATTACAGAAACATTTCCTGCTTAGAATGAAATTTTGTTGTCACGTTTTTAATCTTCGTCGAACGATGACCACATCAAAACGAGAAACTGGAGTAGTTACACGTATGTTTTGTAGCATAAATCACACAAAAGTTCTCATACATTTTTCACGGAAATATATAATTGGAAACAGCACAGGTCATAATTTATTCTAGAGAACTGCAACATTCAAAACACGTTCAGTTCGTTTGAATGTATATAATTTACCCTTCCCAGGGCCATTTTCGTATTTACTGAAAAAAATTCTACGTGGCGGGACCGTTTTCACCTACGTGAGTATTTCTACACATACAGATCTTGCGGGAATTTAAGTTCTATGGAAATAAAAATAAGTTATAAATACATAACGCAAAAGCCACATGTGAAGCTAAAATTGTACACCCTTATTGTCCGTGTAATTTTACATTACAAGCGAATATTAAATACGCAATTCAAGTAATTTTACAAATACGATGGTAGTGTAAATGTAATAAAATCTTAAAACTAATTATAATGCTGCCACTTACTGTGTACTCTCTTAGTGTACCACAATATTGTTATCCTTTTAAATATCTACGGAAATAACACGCGCGCATTTAATGTTAGCCAAGCGTGGTAACCACTACATCACAACGTACCTCTATGAATTCATGTTAGTGTTATAACACATGTTCGTCACTGCAAAAAAATGTGTATATATATGTATATTGCCTCTGATGTTTGTACATTAGGTATCTTGTATGGACCTTACGGCGGTTTTTCATAATTCCTTCCGTCACATTGTTTGATAAATACGTTTATAATTCCACTACTGTACCTGTTTTGTTGAACTTGACAAGAATACGAAGTCACTAGTGAGAGTGAGAGTGTATTGGTTCCTTTAGATGTCGCAAGAGAATACTTGACATTTAACAGTGGCACGTGGTGAGTACTTACAGGATGAGCTTGTGTTTGCCCAGTACTGTACAGTTTCCGTGCACGCAGTAGGAACCAATATCCGCAATGCAGCCGAGTAAAACGAACGTAATATAATGTAGCCACTCACAATATAGCTGCTAGGTACCTCATTATACACTGTGGCGTGTCATCTGCTGCATATCTACGTTTGATAGGTCTGTGTTTAAGCGAGGAAGTAAACACATTCAGTTATAACCAATACCAGCTGACCTCGCAACCCCCTTAAGCCACACGCCACTGACATTTAAGTAAGTACGCAGAATGGTTATATAAAAAAAAAACCTGTGTGCAACTGCGTAGCAAAGCGGAAATCACAATAATACAAACATACGCATTTCAAATCACAGTAACATGTTGATTAAATATTTAAAAATTGATCTATAAATTATGTAGGTGTAAGTTCAAACTTTGTAGCGTATTTTATATGCGGTTTTGTAAGAGTTTGGTTGTTAGGTTACAAATGGGTATTTTCAGTATTTAATAACTGTAAAGTGGAATCCAAAGTTTTAAGCCTCTAGAATATAGCTGGGCCAAGCATCTATTAATACGACATTTACATTTTTAGCAAGCAGAAGTTGGTTGGGGAAGAGTCTGCTAAGATGTTCCCACGGAGAGGCGAGGGTCACCGTGTTCTGTGGAGCCTGATCTGGACCGGTCCCAACACGGGCTGCGTATCAGATCGCCGGCTGGTCACGATGGCACAACGTCCCCTCGCTTATGATTGGCACACGGCCACGTACATCCGCCTGACAGCTGCTCGTGTCCCTGCCCGCGCGCCTTTTAGCACGCCGCCTTCTTCGGCCGCCGCGCTGGAGAGACCGATGTTGACACTTTCTCGGCTCGTTTGTTGGTCCGTTTGTTGCCGCCCGTTCGTTTGTTTACTACTCAGCGTGCCTCAGTGCAGTGTTCAGTTCCGCTAGGACTCACGGAGTGTTCACAAGTACTGACATTACTGTTTCGTTGTTTACAGTTGTTGCTCAACTCGCGGAGAATATTCCGCACAAAATTCCTAACAATAATTCAAGGCTAACCCAGAAACAGAGAAACTACGTTTGCTACTTTATTTTAACGGTATTATGTGACAATTTTTAGTTATAAGTGAAAAAAAAAAAACAGTTTTTTTTAGTCCTATAGAGTCAATATTTATAACCACACGATATAGGACAGAAATTTGTTTCATAAGACAGTTTAAAAGCAGAAAAATTTCTTATATCTAACTAACAAATAGTGCAGAGCTGCTTTGGCTAAAACTATATGCTTTTTCCTCCTAGAAAACAATTGCATTCAGAATTTTTTTAGGCCCTTGGGTGATGTAACTGGGTTGTTTACTCTCTCAATTTGTGACGTGTCACTAGCGCATGATTTTCACTAAAAATGCAAGGTTCTTCAGACGTTTCTGAAGTACTTACTTACTTTTGACGGATGAGAGCTGTGGAGTGGTGTGTGGAAGGGAGTATATAGGCATGTTACACTGGGCGAGGTAAAATTAAAAATACCAATCTGCTATTCGAACATGCAGCAACAATAGTTTTTACTCGCAGAGGAGCCGGACTGACATTATGCATGCGAAACATTATGATAAAATACGAAGTCCATTTCAATATTTTAGAGTTATAATTATGCATATTCTCAGGGGAAGTGTAAGGGGAAGACGGTTCGGTTAGTGCCTGTAAAACTGTTTTTCTATATCTGCTATAGTTTAGGATTATAAAAAGTAAGGGTCGCAAAAGCCGTAGAATTTATGTATCATGTCCTTAAAAGCACAACATAATCCTTGGTTAAGTAAAGGAGTTGTACTCACACTGGAGCTATGTTCCACGAGTCAGAAAACCTTTCTAACTGAACGAATATAATAAAAAGTTTGTTCTTAACATTCTGCGGAGAGAAAAAAAATACATACATACATTCCGTGGTACGAATTAAATTAAGTTCTGCATACAATTATGATAAAATATTTCATTTATGCGGGATTTTGCAAAATGTTGGCACGAGAATTACACCTATACCCCGCATATTCTCGCTCAAGTTGTGACAGGATATAGTGGATGGATTAAGTAAAATGGCCGAATGGTCACTCGCCGTCGACATACCTACATTTAGTATTTCGTAACTTCCCATTTTCCAATCGTTGTATTAAGGTCATGATCCATAATATCTACTACTTTAGCTGTAATTATTTTTTAATTCCTAAACGACAGCAAATTTCCAAAAATTGTTCCATAGATTTATTACAAACAGTTACAAACTATGTTAATTATTTTTCAAGCCAAAATACACAATGGTTTCAGTTAATTATGCAATTAAGCAAATTCTCATTAATTAGCTAATTAGCCAAATCTTTATAATGTTTGTCTATAAAAAATTGGACTACATAGTAACAATAATTTTTAACAAAACTATGCAGTAAGTTTTTATATGCCTACTCTATTTTAGAAATAAAATAATAATATCGTCGAAGCAGTAGAAATGATGGATCAGTTCAACGCTTGGCGCATCAAGGGGACGCGGCATTTAATGCGCGTGTCAGTATCGCCCATAGCGTTTCTCTCTTATGAAACTCCTGGCAGGCGGCGCCCTTCGGGTAGTACATAATAAAATAACTTCAAAAAATGCGAGGGGTGATGTAACTACTCACGTTCGAAAACAACCAGTGTGTGTTTTGTTTTCGAAGAAGGCAAATTCTATGTTGAGGTTGTTGGAACAAGCAAACTCCTGTACGAAAAATAAAGCATTTACTCATAAAAACATATAACTTATTTTCCTTTACGAAACTCGTAAACTGCCTTCAAACTCCAACTCAGTTACGTCCTTTGGTTTAAAATTGGATTAACTGTCATGCTAAAATTTTGTTTTCTAAGTGTGGGAAGTCTTTGAAGTATCCAGTTTATGGACACATGACGTTCATCCACCTCGTCATTAAAACCAGATGACAACATGATGAAAAGCCGGATCATAGTGCCACATATTACCAAAGCTATAGTGAGAACAACACAGTACTGTAACTGTTGCTTAGAATCTGTTACACTCACATATGCCCATCAAGTTGCATAAGTGATGATATCATTGTCGTAGTCCTGACGTGTTCGTGCGTTCGTGTATTGCACAGATGTGAACGGAAAACGGCAGTAGGCCTACAGTGATCTCATGCCCATGGCTTACAGCGCTAACTTCAAGATTGGTCGTATTCTGTAACTATGCCTAATGGCGTTATGTCACCTTACGTCGACGATCCCGACCTGTCAATGATTTCGGCTTAATCACACTCGAGAAATTAGATGTAAATACCTTATCCAGTAACGTCAGACTGAAGCAAAAACTCATGACACAGTGTGCAGTATATTAAGGTTTTATATAAAATCTGATATTTGTGATACAATAAAAACAACTGGGTTAAGTTTTGCAGGGAATTAAAATGTTACAAGGATATTAAAGAACATCGCACGTGGTTCATAATTCGTGTTACCTATAGGCACACTATTTTAGTTTCGCACATTTAGCACCCACTATTGCTCAAAGTTAACCTATTGTGCACTGCCTAGAATCACTCGTTATGAATAACCAATACTATAGGCACCAACAATAATTTATTGTGCGTTCATATCTATAGCAGCTATACACGTCAACTAAACATTTGTGGTTATTTTATAACGATATGATATTCGGAAAACCCTCACTACTTTCTAGGAGTGTCAGGGGATCAGTGGACATGTCAATCGAAAGCCGTATAAGAAACGTATTTATTCGTGAATCAAATGCGGTAACATTATCGAAGGCGGCATTTTAAGGCTCCGCATCTGCTGTAATAAAAAATTCACATTTTCTTCTCATAATTTTGTAAAAGCGGAAAATAAAATATTACAATATGGTGGCTTCATGCCGGGGTACTAATGAAACACAACGCACATACATTTGTCACCCGTTGCATGAAATGATGCTATCAACAATAATGTTAATTTGTGTTTATTAATGTCTTTGTTAGTATCAATTTCGACTAAACACAAGAGTAACCTTGGTTTATAATTCAGCAGGGCCCCGAACCTTGTAGGTAATGACAGCATTCTAGGCAATTGAGATTACGGTCAAGTACACGTCAAGAATTCTTATTTCTCTTAACATAGTACGGCATGTTTAAACAAAAAAGTTCCCATCAATTGAAAACACCTTGTAGTAATGGCTTTTTATATTTATACGGTATACTACACGGCAGCATGTCTAAAGAAATAAAGATATCTTTAGCTCAGTGTATTCCGAGTCACTGTTGAGTCGTGAATTGACGATTCGTAAGGAAGCGTCCAACTGTACTCGACAGAGCCACGTGTCACATGGTCCAGAAACTTCTTTGTGGATATAGAGAAGACGTCGGCGTGGACGAGAGTGGAGGTCATACATCAAGTTTTACGGCGACGTATCCCCAAACAACGTGCCCGCCACTTAACAGCGACGCGCAGAGGGGGCGGAGCGCGAGAGTGTGCCGTGGGGGAGTTATCGGCTGTCAGGTTGGCAGCGAGGCGACTGCTGGCGAACTGCCGCACCAACATGCTTTCCTTCAGTAACGCCGCAGTAGGGCGTCTTCGCGGTTCGCGACGCCGTGGAAAGACAGACACGGCGCCCCGACGGTGCTCTCCGTCGGTCCAGCGCAGGAGGCCCGGCGAGGTCATCAAGGAAGTGGAGATTGCGTCCGCCGGTGTGCGGGAAGGTGTTTCCAAGAATATCCCCGGCGCACTGCCGTGCCAAAATATTCCCCCACCCCGCCTCACGTTCCTGGCCGACCCTCCTCCCACTCCCGGCATTGCAGGGTACGAGGACAGCCACCGACAGAGATCGTTGCGGTAGTGCACCCGTGCTAAGCGCGCTCCGCCAGAACCACCGGCTCGTAGAACAGAGTCTCTCGCGTCGTGACGGATCACCCTAGAGTTTTCCAGTCATGCGTCGTACGGTATTCGCTCACTGATAAACAAGACCTGCCCATCGTCCCCGCCCGCGACCTTGCCCGTGTAGGATGTAGCCGTCGCCGCGAGATTCGTCAAAGGGGTTGCGCGGAGGGGGGAGAGGTGATATAATTATCCGGCGGGGGGAAGGCGGGAAAGGAGAGGTTTGTTATTCCAGAGCGGGAGGAAAGTTCGGGGAGGGCAGCGCCGCTACTTGTTTGTTTGTGGGAGGTGTCCCGGGGGGGAGCCATTATGGACTGACCAGGAGGAGGCGGGGGTGGAAAGGCCTGCGGTCTGTCACCATCGTCGCGGAGGGAGGGAAAATACCTTCGACGGGCGAAGAGGACGCCACCAGAAAGCGATCCCGTGGCCCCGCGCGAGGTCGAACCTCCCGAGGCATATCCTGAAAGTGAAAGTGACGCCGTCAGCGACGGCTGGCAGGTGGGACGAAGCGGCAACGCGGCTCCGAAGGGCGTCGTTGGCGCCAGCAGCAACAGCAACAACAGCAACAGAAGAACAAGAAGAAGCATCTTCGACCACGACGGCAGCAGCGTCCACAGACGCCAGTGATGCTCGACATGGCGCCCGGCACGTCCAACATGCTGCGGGCCCGTCGCAAGGACATCAACGTGAAGCCCAACCGGCGCCTAGACCGCAAGTCGTCGCGAGGGATGTTGTTCGAGAACGAGGAGCTCCGCCTGCGCACTATCAACATCAACGCCGAGGTGGAGAAAGGTAGGTCCAAGGTCGTCTACCTGTCAATTATGTCGCAGCTACGTTTGGCAAACTCCTAGTGAATCTCGTTTACAGAAATTTATTGTGAGACAACGCAATCTAGATTCCGTTAAACTGTGTACACAACGCGACTGAAGTTTCATTCTAACATCAAGCAATTGCTTTGTATTTGAGTCATATGAACGTAACTATTATTAAAAGATAATGAACTTATTAGTAAACAGTTTAGGAGACATTCTGTAAGAATCGTCAAGTGTCGAGTGCCCATTGGAATTTATTTGTTTGTAAGGACCCGTCGGAAAGAGCAATACCAATAAAGGGAAATTTCAATACAACGAAAACCTACAGTATTAAAACATTCTTATGCATTTTAATAAAATTTACCATCTATGTAATGAAGAATCAATTTCTCATAATATTTTCAGTTCACAGACCATACTTCTTAAACAAGTTCTAATAACGCTGTCTCGATCAAATATTCTACCGTCAAATACTTATCAGTTTCGCATAGCCTACTGCTCTAAATTTGCTTTATTAAGCTCTGCCGTACTGCTTCTTTTGCTATTTTAAAATTACCTATAGTCAAAAAAATACGATATGTTCACACAGCATGGATGTGATTAATGAAGAGTTTTGACAGTTGTTTGAAAGTAAATTCTTTAGTAGATTTATCTTAAAACTATCGATACAAATCTACCGTAACGACATGTTAACTTTTCAGAAGTCTTTTATAAACTGGCGTGGTTATGCTGTATAAATATTTACGTGGCGTTACAAACTGTTTTTCTTCAGTTCCAAGTACGCACTATGCATTGTCTCGTACATTTATACACGTATGATATGCCCTTCAGAAGTTGGCTAGATGTTTGTGTTTTTTTTATACATAGTAGGATGGTTTCATTTAGCAATACTGTCCGTAGACATATGTTCGCTATGAATTTCGTGCACAAAATAAAATCTTGGCACACTGTGTTGGACTTATGAAGCTTTAACATTAGAAACCATGGCCAAAAGTATCAATGTTACAAATGCAAACAGAAATCAAACAGCAAATTTTAGACTTACTGTATCACGTTGTGGGGGAAAAATCAGGTAAAAGTGTAGCAAGTGAAAGAGAGATTAAGGTACGTAAGTGGGCTTTACGGCTCGTCAACAGCGATGTCATTAGCGACGGTGACACAACTTAGCACAATGACAGGAAATAGGAGAAGTGTCGGCCATGGCCTTTGTTAAGAGTGTTCAAATGCGATACAATCATACATTCATATATTTTTTTTAAATAGTGTTAGTTTTGTAAACGATGCTTGTGAATACAATTTACTCTTACAAATCAATTTTAGCTCTCGTAGTTTTCTCATAACGGTGCGTCAGAGTAAAAATTTGCTTGTTATGCTGCCATGCAAATTGTGAAAACCAACTGACATACTTAAATAAAATAATTCACTGTGAACTTACATCCCATGAGCTATGTAATAAAATACTTAAAAATCTACAACGTAATATTTCGAATTTTTTAAAAAAATCGCAGAAGTACAGGAAAAAAGTTACAAATTCAGAAGGTTTTTTTTAAATATAAAAATTGTTCAAGGGATGTTTTTTAAAATTGTTTTACTAGCCCATGGCATGATATTTCACTTACGGAAGTCAACTGGTTTCCACTATTTGCACGGCAGCAGAACATGAAAATTTTGACTTTGACGCACCGTCATGAGAAAATTGTGTCAGCTAAAATTGTTTGGCAAGAGGAAACTGCGCTCAAGTATCGTCTACAAAAGTAACACTATTTCATATATATATATACATATATATATATAACAGTATTAATTTATCGCACTTGAATGCCCTTCAGAAACCATCCCAGCATTCGCCAGGAGCAATTTCGGGAAACCATGGAATACCGAAATTACGATGATCGGAGCCGGGGATAGACCCGGGTCCTTCGGTTAAAGATAAATTAAATTAATAAACATACATGGGCGTGTTTCCGAAATAATAGACCGATTACATTCATTTTCGGATACGATTGTAAAAATTGTGCTCAAATTACTATTGCAGGTTGAATACTGAACACTCGGTAAACACCAACTCCATCAAAACAGAGCATAAAATTTTAATATAATTTTATAATGTTTTACATAACGTAATACTCACAAATGTGCAATGGTTATTCATTAAAACATAAATATATTGCTCATTATTTTTTAAAAATCTCAAAGTAACAAACAACACTTTCGTCTTGTGTAACTATAAATCATTCAATATATTTATGATAGTTTAGACACTGCATTCAAGTGTTACGTCCAAAGTGTATTATGAAACAAACTAAAACACGACTACAGTATTTAAACGAAATTGGTTGTTACGAAATTTGAATAACCTAAGTAACACGATGGTATTTGTTCCATATCCAAGTTGTACGAAACAATTAACGGCTGTATTCTCTGTTGGCCGATTCATTTAATGGCGGCAGATTATTCAGAAAATAATTTTAATTGAACAGCTGCAGCTTACTTGCTAACTTTTACGGTGTTTTCGTTATACCGTGATATACCTAGTTATATTGTGAAATGGACTGCAGTAAACAAATAGAATTCAAGTATAATTCTTTGTTTTTACTTAAATAATCCCAGTTAAAGTGACACAGTAGAATATTTTAATTTAGTCGTAAATTCCCGTCACTTTAATATAATTGAATGATAAGTAACCTAATAGTGTTAGCCAGGTTTCCCTGCTCACGCGTCCAAGATACTTGTTCATACGAGATTAGCCAGGTTGTGTTCAAACGCATCCAAAAATTAGCTCGGTTTAATTTTTTGGACGCATTCGAAGAAACTGCACTCCAATCACATCGTTTAACAGTTTGAGTAGAAATTTCGCGCAAACCTCGGGGCTTCTTATAACGTGAGTAGTATGGCAGCCTGCTTTAGTCCACTTGTGTGTTTCAGTTTGCGAAGAATAATTATATTGTTCATTCCGCCATTGGTTCAACAAAGATTCGTTTAGAAATTAAATAAATAACTTATATAATTTCATTGGAGTTGGTTGCATATGCAATGAAAAGCAGCTGTCTACACATTAGCTGAAAATGTTGACCGAACAGTTCTGCGTTTAAACGAATTCCTGGGTGTAATTTTGGGTGCGTACGTTAAAAAAAGTCTTGACAAATACACTTTTTTTAAATAGAATCAAAACTTAATATCTCTGATAAACTGAATCATTGTGAGTACATTAAATTCATTTCGTGGTTTTCGAAAATTTAAGGGGTAAGGGGTTCTTAAGTCGTGATCTTATTTAAATTTCTTCCCAATACAAATACAATGGTGATAACTTAAAAAGAAAGCTAAGTAGGGTACAATAAATGTATTAACAGTTACTTCGGATCAAATTCATTTACACGTCTTAAGTATGTTTTGATCTGTGTAATCGTAATTGGCGATAAACTATTTACTGATTTCAGTCTCACATCAGTAAATATAGACAACAGTCAGCTCACTTAATCTGAAATTCTGTTACGTAAATTTTAATGTCACTACTGGTCCTGAATATAATAATTACGTCAAAAAAATTTGTTATAACTAAGAGAACATAAAATCAGTAGATCTAGTAGACTATTTCCGGAAGAGATTAAAGCCAAACCTGGAAGTTATATATTACCCGAACGACATAACAGAACAATGGACTGGAAGAGGTGTGCAAGCACAGCAGTGTACAGTCGAGTAAGACTGGCCAAGCTGTGCCTGCTTCCTTCCTCGAGCGTCAGATGTGTTTTATGACGGCAGTGAAACAGCTGCTCGCGCACTGGGGCACACGTGGCGGTAAGGTCGAGACGCCGCCAGCCACCCGGCGTCATTACAGCCCTTACTGCGTCTGTTTACAGTGCCTGTGACGACCGTCCTTCTCTCAGACCCTCCCGTAGCGTTCCCAAGCCTGCGGGATAGTATTGCACAATTAATACTATGATACTCTCAACTACTTCACTTTATACATTTGGATCGTTATCATTTGAAAGGGCATCGGTTCACACTTTCAAATATTTCCTCTGATAACCAAGAAGGGCTACGATTGACGACGTGGCTAGAGAACTCGCCTCTCACCAAGGCAATACACGGTTTTACCCTTTATATGCAACCAACTGAATTAACTATAGCATCAATTAATCACAAATTTAAACAAATAAATCAAACGTAATCACTACTACAGATTTCATCCATGAAAATGCATCCCTATGCCACGTGTCCAGCACACAGTAAAAAATACTGTCACGAGTAAAAGCGGGGACAACTCATATGGAGAACCATTTCTGTCGCTGTGTACATGTGTGTTGTCCTAGTCTCCGTCCTCATTGTCACCTTTATGTGCCTGATTTGGTCCTTGGCTGCATGTTTTTTTTTATTGTTGGTTTTCGGTTTTTACTAGATACTAACTACAATCAGAATAATTTGAATGTTTGTTGACTACGGTTATTTTTGGCTTACCTGATTTTTTTTTTGTCTGTGTGTGAGCTAATTTTGTCGTACTTAGTTTCTCTGTGGTTTTTTGTGACTCCAAAACACTCGCTAGCAATGGCTAATAATATCAGGCACACTTCAGCTTCTCACTAAGAGAAGAATGTCGCAAGATTTTTAAGTGGTTAAAATATTATTTGGTTTATAAGGAGTATCCTGATTATTGTTTTTTTTTTTTACAGAGTGAATTTTGTAAAATAATTTAAACTTCAGTTCTCTTTCTCATTGTGCAATTTTTTAAATCAACTTTTTTTAAATTTAGTTTCCCAAAAAATTTGCCCCACTACAAAAACTTGTTATAAATTTACAATTATTCGGTTGTACATATAAACGAAAACCAATGTATCGGAATATTTCTTGTAAAATTCACAATAATTTATAATTATTTTTGGTATCTTGCATATAAGTACTACGTAAAAAACAAATAAACCTACATTTTTTTCAGTTTCACTGAAATAATTTTCGAGACATTTAGGTGCATGAAACATTCCCAGCACACACGTTTAACGTCTTGTTGTGGTTTCGCATGCGATTAATATGGTGGACGAATTTTCTCAGGGTACTCTCGTTTTCCCTGTCGTCGCGTTCCGTCACTGCTTCATACTGAGCTGATTTCACCTTCCCCGCGTTCATCACTTCTTGTTGTGGGACAAAGTTCGCAAGACAACTGCACTGTGCGTTACGAGCGGCAAATCATGCGCAACTTAAGAGGACTTCTATGTGGCAATTGAAGAGTAAAAAACTTCTGCGTTTTACGATTCACACGCGGGAGTTAATTTTATTTATAAGTGCTCTTGTAATGTTAACCAACAACGCAAATGACCTGCCGCTGGGGTACCAGGAGGTTGTAAATGGAAATTAGAACGCAAATAAATTTAAACATTAACGGAAACTCTGAAAACAAAATCGGCATGTTAAATTAAAAGAGAATAGTGCTAAAACTAAAATTAAAATATTCGTTATTAGTCGATTTCTAATTACATTTCTTCAGAATTTAGATACGTTCAACACCTTTGCCGGAACGGAAAACACGCAGTTCAGTAAATGAATATATTTTAAAAGGCAGAAAGTCATCTAGCACATTCTGTAATAAAATAATGCAGTTAGACTTGAGTTGTGTATAATTAAAAAACATGCACCTACTTAAACGTAAATTTTATTTCTGCATCAGTGAACGGTTTAAAAAATATGTTTGAAACAATTACTGCCAGTAATAGATAATAACATGAATATTTCACGTAATAATTCACTTCCTTTCATTAATATTATAAAATTACTTTCATCCGGAAAAAAAAAAAAAGATTGCTTTGTTTCCTTGTCAAATGAAATCCGGAGACCTAGTGTTTAACGCGATTATCCTATTTTGGGTATAATTGTGTAGGACATAGGCTACGTTAAATTTTTTCTCGGTGATCGCCCGCCACTCCCATTACGACGCTTCATCACTGCAGGATCTCATCTGATGTCCTCCGGGACAAGCACATGCCTACGGGTGCCCAGTCGTAAATCTGCAGCTGCGACACCCAGACTCTCACTAAGGTTAATTCTATAGCCGGTTCTGAATAAAATGAGCCCTGCTTAATTCCAATTTTCAGCCGTTTTGTATCTTTCCGCGCGTAACGGCTAACAACGGAAAATGTCTCGCCTCTCTGGACACGTTACTTGACGGCTGCGCGTCTAAGATAAATTGTACACTCAGTATAAATCCATTCAGATTGTTTAAAAAAAGTTTTATTAGTTATATAAAATACGATAACGTTGACTTTGGTTGCTTGTATTTCAATATTGTTGTATTTAAATAAGAAAATACACGGAACTATATTGCGTAATTTCGCTGCCAACCACACAAGCAGTAAAGAATCTAGAGTTATTGTTGATTGAACTATATGCAACAACGGCTAGTGATATTTAACATCGGTTTAATTTTTATTGCTCACTTTATCCCGAATGACCTATACTACGGGTTATGAAGATAAACGAAGTTTCATGGACGAACTTGACAAGGGCATAATTGTGGCGCCAGTTGCGCTGGTGTCGGTAGTGGGGCTACTAACTTTGCTGAGGTCGGTACCGTAAATTCACGAATGTGATTGCAACAAATGATTGTGTGTACGGTCTTGTAAGGCAAAAGAAGAACAGTCTCAAGAAAGACGTTAAACTACATTCGTGAACCCTCGGTACCAACCTCGGCAAAGTTCGTAGCCACTTACTGATAGTACCGCAACTACCGGCTGCATTTTTTCGTTACCAAACTAATAACACTGAGTTTCCTAACCTGTAGTCTGGTAGAATTAATCTTACCCTGGAGTATCCTCTCCATAATGTGTGTGTGTTTGTAACATATGCGTTCCTGTACCATTCATCCTATTGCGTTGAAACTTACTGTGAGTAATGGTGCGAGCGCCCACGAAGTATAAATAACGCACACGCACACGCGCGCACACACACACACACACAGATATATATGGGGTGGTGGCAAAACGGGGTAGAATGGCAGAACTGGGTACCAAAAAATAAAGTGAAAAAAAAAAAAAAAAACTACAGAATGTTTTTAAAACGTTTATTATTGACTCATCCTCATTATGCACTATTTAAAAAAATGAGAAAACAGTTTTAAAAATTAAAAATAATACCGTTATTTCCCACTTTTAATATTATTATCAGTATTAATATTATTGTATTATTAAATTTATATAAAATTTCAAGTTCAGAATTTTTTTTCAAAAACTTATTTTTTTATTCAGTTTTTGTAAATATATTGCAAATAGAAATGCGTATTTACGAATTACTGATGTTTATTTTGAGTAAATTGAATGAATTTTATGCACGGCCCAAAAAGGCTGTGCTTTACAATCGGTCGAAAGAAAAAATACACGGTATTCGCTCATCTTATATCATTTTCTAAAGTTTTTTTTTTTTAGACATAATGTGTGTATAATATAACCCTTTTATAATGTTTCCATGCATAACGTCTTCCAGGTTACTTTTATTTCGTCCCTAAAACGGTTTTATTTAGACATAACATGATTCCAGGCTTCATAAATGTCTGCCTGTCTATTACCGTATGCGTTCTATACCATTCACTAGATTGGAATAAAATGTTGGCTTTGGTGAGTTGGTATGTGGACTGAATTAGGAAAATCCATGCTTCTCACATGGACATCTGTATGTGGCCTGCTCACGCGTAGGAAAACCTTATGATTTATTCGTGTATGCACCAGACGAGGAAAAAAAGATATTGTGCAGCCAATTGCACTTCAATAATCAAATTTAAAACGCAAAAAATTTCCTTCTTTGATTGGCGTTGCACGGCATGTCGAGTACCGGTACTAAATATATGAACGCATTAAATTGACAACCACGCGAACAATTTCGTGGGGGCCAAAGCTAGCTACTTGGTTCTTCTGACACTTGACGGACGAACAACTAATCTGGTCTACAGAGAGATCATTTAATTAAAGTAAACATTAGCTTCTAGAGTAATACACGCGGGCAATGCCGCAGGCCGATTGCTGGTTCAAAATACTGTAAAAAGTAAACTTTAAGTAGTTCGTGATTAATTGAACACTTTTCAAGACCATCGTGTCTATAATAATATTTTAACAAAATTATATTTATTTATTTTAACCTGAAGCTATAACTTCAGAGTATGGTACAATCTATACACTTACTCAGGCTGCTTAGCATTAAGAAGTGGCAGGAAAGTATACATTATTTGAAATGAAAAAAAAAAATTAGAAAGGGTTTCAAACGTGCTCACTTAATCCCGAACAACCTATATGCAACTCTGAGTTATCTTCACGTTTACATTAAAAGCTTGACTTCTTGTAAGTCGGGCATTTAACTGCAATCACGCGACTATTTTGTCTATACACGTTCTTAAAACAGTAACAACTGATTGGACGTATTTATAACCTCACTTTAACTGCCGTATTTTTGTTCCATAGGCCCTTCAGTAAGGCTGGTACCTGACGCTTTTCTAACAATCCACGCAATTTCAGTAAGGCCGCTGCAGTATTATACTGCCGTATAGGCTGTTCACGCTCAACTGAGCACTTTCAAAGACCTTTTTTTTACATTAACAAGAGGCAGAAAGAAACGAATTAGCTGGAAGAAAAGAAAGCTAGCAATGGCTTAGTTCTCGGTTCACAGTAGTGTACTGTATATTAGGGCAAGAGGCCTTTGTGGTTATAGCTTAAGAGTCGAGTATCTACTCCAGCTTCCAGGCAGCTTCATAATATTCGTCAACAAGCTCCAACTGCGTAAATTTACACTGACAAACATTCAACATCCCTTAATTACCCCTGTTAAATTATTCCACGAGACTCTCAGGCTTGGAGTTGCAGAGTCGTCATATTTTAGATTTATTTCATCCGCGTTCCATGGAGAGAGAGAGAGAGAGAGAGAGAGAGAGAGAGAGAGAGAGAGAGACGGATGTCATAATTACCGTCATGTGTTGCTATCCCGAGGCTAGATATCATTCAGCTGCAGAAAAACCACTTATCTCTCTGCAGCAGCGAATCTCACCTTCCGAACAGAACAACGCATATATATTACACACACACATATACACACACGCCACTGTGTGGTCATTGTACTGATTCTATGTGTTTGTATGTAACTTATTTGTTGTTAATTGTATATTACTACTCCAAGGCCTTTCACAGCCATTTAGGGTCACCCTGAATGTGCCTAAATGTGCTTCAATAAACATTACATATACACATATAGAGCTATACACCCAATCTATATTTATATTCCTCGGAAATCATGCATATGTTGACCGCCATATACAGGTAGATACAATAAAGTTCCTATACCCTGCCGTCCAATCAGTCTGTTAGCCGAGAATAAAGGTGGCCACACCGATGTGATTGGAATTTAAATATGTACCACATAGCATTTAATGTCACGTGGTTCGACACTCAAAATTGCCATTTTACCACAAAGTAGTTAATTCTACTACAGGTAAGGAACTAAGTGTTGTTGGTTTGGCAAGGGGCAATTTTTGCCTTTAGTAGTTCTGGTATCGGTAAGGGTGCTAAATAAATGAAATCTTTTCCGGTTAAAGAGTATTCGTGATTATGGAAATATTTTATATTTGTGAAGAATATAAGAATTTTGATGCGAAAATTTTTCAGTACAAGTTTTAAATGCCTTTTTTTTCTTCTTTTTAGCTAGCCTAACATTAATTTTATTACAATGGAGTATCTTCGTAAACTCGCACAACGGGAGTTCCAGTTTAACCGAAGTAACTGTTTAAATCACTATGAAGTGTAGCAGAAGGATATGACGTATAAATGCAAAAAAATACATTTTAATGATGTTTCAGTGTAATCTTAACTTTCCTAGATTTTTTATTATTCTGCACGTTTGAGAGATCTTATTTGATGTAACAAACTGTACTAGTTATAAGTAGAGGGACAGTAAACCGACACACCATTTTTTTTTTCTCTAATCTTGAGCTAAAGCAATGCAAACGTACATTCTCGGTATGAATCTCAACTGCAGGGATTTTACCATTAGCTGGTAATATAATTTTGATAGCAATGTTGATTGTTTTTAATGGAATTTTTGTGCAAGCAAGTAAAATGAGAGTCGAGGAAATTGACCGCCATACCGTCAGAATTCATAAATAAAATACAACATAAATTATAAACAATGCAAAAACATGTAGTAAAATTATACTTAATGAACTTCAAATGTTAAGTTCAATTTCTAATATGGTTACAAAACATGAGTGACACTCATAAAAATATTATTAACAAAAATCACAAGTATACCGCTGCACTCACTGTGTGTTCAGCCTTGACATGAGAGGCACTGGACTCACTCCTCCCTATGAGTATCTTGAGAATAAAGTCGGTCACTGAAAATGCATACTGCTTCATCATTTTCAGGAACGTTTCAGAAATCTGATTCGCCATGAGATGAACCTCCTCCACTTGAATTGTCTTCTCTGTTATTTTCGGTGATCCCCCTTCTTGCAGGCCTAATATTTCCAGCCTGAGCTTTCAGAAGTGTCGCGTCTCTAGCAACGGCCTAAACCACGGACTGAACGACGGCCTGTACCACAACGTAATCCACAATCTGCAGCATTACCAAGACCTCGTGGTGCTTTTGTGGCATGATTCTATTTCTTCTCAATAAAAAATTACTCGCAATTCAGAAGCTTTACGACCCAAAGTGGAAATTTTGGAAATTGTGCTTCTCTTCAAAGGAACAGGTGAAATGTAAAATGGACTGGAATCGCATGATGTACAGGATTGTGTTTCACCATCAAATGTTGTTGCTGGCGGGTTTGTCTCTTTTGGATCTGTTTCACAGAGTTGTGATGTAGTAAGGTCTTTTACATTTTTAATTTATATTTTATGTTTTATATTTAGTTCCGGCCACGTGAAACTAATACTGTTCAGAATAACAAACTTTTTTTTTTTTAAGGCGACTAGGCACATTAAACGCAATACATCACAGTATGTCGGTTGCAAACCCACAAACTCGATGGGTATATCGGTTCACAGACTCCCAAACTAGCATGGTATGTCGGTTTCAAATACATTCTAGTCTTACATTCCTCTTTTAACTGTCGCAGAACCAGTAAAGTTAAAAATATAAACTAAATAATTTACGAATCCTTGAAACCTATACAGTAAGATAGTATGGCATTTAATTTTCTCAGCACTTCTTAGTTCAACAATAACTTTTAAACTTCACAAAAAAAAAACACTGTACTGCTACGACGCAAATATGCAACGAAAATTATCACAGTATGCTTTAAATATGTTTACGAGTCTGGACGACGTAGTTCATGGTCGAGTGGTAGAGTGCAGCACCATCTTGTTTACACAGCAGGGGTGTGTCGGTTTACATACATACGTCGGTTTAGCTGCCTTTCCTCTAACTATTCTGGATACAGTAAACGGTTTTATTCCAAGAATGATAAAAAAAATACTACCTACAGACGTCGCGTGTAACTTAAGTTGTCTAGTATGTCTTTAAAAAAGAAAAACAGTGAAAATTTCTAAAAATTACATTGTGAAGGCTTCCGTGCTAATTGTTAACAAAACGGTAAAAAGTACTTCCTGGAATCTGTAGTTCAATACGTAGCTTTCAGCACGTGCAATATCATCACACCGTTGCATTTCTAATTCGCGTCTCATTGGACTAAGAGCGACCCCTCATCACCTCGAAGCGCATGGTTCTCAACTGGTGTCTGTTATCCTTCCACCAAGGACTACTCTGAAGGCGCAAGTGCATGGCCCCCACAAGGGGGGGGGGTTCCAGGTGTACCTCCAGGTCCCGGGCCCGGGCCGTGAGGGAGCCCAGCCCTAGCCTGGAATTTTTTTATTTTTTTTAAGGATGGGTTGTTGTTTTCAATACAAAAATTACGTTCTACAGGCGACAGTAATGCCAACTGTAAAAGTAATGTTATTTTTTATAGAGTTGTGATGAAGGATAGTAGACCGGGTAGTAAAATGGTAGTATAGATACTCCGTATGTTATGTTCAGTGATAACATGCCTGCCGGTGATCGTGGCTAGGCATGCGCCTGCGACGAAGTACAACGCTACATGCAGCAGAGGTTTGGCATTCAGGGGGGAAACTACTCACATTGGTGATGTTCGTAATGGCACTTTTTTGGGAATAATGGAACTAATTAGCATATATGACGATGTAAGTCGTGAACATTTGGCCAAAGTTAAAGAAAACCAACTGAATGACAAAAGCACGAGAGGTCAAGCTCACTACTTATCATGGCACTCACAAAATGAGTTAATTTCCCTGTGCGGTGAAAAACTTTTGAAAACATTTTTGAGTCAAAGAGAAGAAGCAATTTTCAAGGAAGTTTTGTTTATGCGACCTTTGACATCTCCCACCAAGAACACAATGCTGTTATTTTGCATTAAGTTGTTCAAAATAAGTATATAAAGTTATTTGAAATTTGTGAGAGATTTACTGAGTTTAAGAACTTTAGCGGAAAACAGGCGAAGCAATAACCGATGAAATACTCTCCACTTTGGAAGCTCTTCAAGTGCCACTTGCAGATTGTCGTGCACAGGGTTACGACAAAGGTTCGAACATGCGGGGACACATTAGCGGAGTTCAATCAAGAATACTTGCAAAAAACGAATTTGCCATTTTCCCCCCTGCTGAGCACACTCCTTGAACAGAGTTGGCATTAATGCTGCTAAACTGAGTCATGATGTACTGACTTTTTGGAAATATTGAAAGTTTTTACTTATTTTTTTCTAGCAGTCCTGGTCGCTGGGAGTTGTTGAAACAGCACATTCAATTAACTTTGCAAAGACTTTCGGAAACCCGTTAGAGTGAAAGACTACAAGCAGTTCATCCAATAGTAAAGCACTATCCTTCTGTTCTCAAAGTTCTAGACCTGCTCCTAGAAGACTTGGTAACTATTTTGACTCCATCAGCACGAAACACCGTTTTCGGACTTAAAGAAGTACTTCACATATTGTAAGGGTCTTTTGATGTCTTCATTTTGGCACAAATTTTTGTCTGCTTTTGACCATAAAATGTTAAATTCAGAGTAAAGGGACTTCCCTCAATGTTTAGACCCAACTTGTTAAGAATTTACTTGTTGAAATGCAAAACCTGCGAGATTCGTGGGAAATCATTTTGTAGGAATCTACTGTTGTTGCTGAGGCTGTTGGTATCTCCCCTCACTTCGTTACTAGGAGACAATATAATAAAAATGCAGATGAAAACATACTCGAAGAAAAACTTCAACTAGAAGCAACAAATTAATTTAAAGCTTTGTAATTTTTTCAGTTTTGGTTTTCATCATGGCAGATTTTAAAACTAGATTTTCTGCTTCTGAATTGAAATGTGATATATATTCTCCAATTTTGAATTTTATGGACTTAGATAGTGAGCAGTTGAGAATTAAAACTAAATAGCCGGTTTTCAAGTACCCTCAAGACTTAGCAGATTCAGATGTCTTAAACGAAGAAAAAATGCAAATTAAGAGTGTTCATGGTACCGTGTTTGACTCAGAAAAGGACTATATTTATGAGAAAAACTTGAAGCTATTTTTGTCAACCTGTGTACTGGAATCAAGCTTTTTTGCACAATCTAGTGACAGTATCTACTGCTGAAATGTTCTTCAGCAGGATGACCAACACTCTCAAAACCTGGCAGAGAAGTACAACTGGCTAAGCACGTCTAAATCATTTAGCAATTTTAGCAATTGAAAACGAATTGGCAAAAAGTGTCAACTTTTTCTGTTCTCAACCAATTTAGCCACAAATATAATTTAGTTTCGTGTTTTTTTTTAATATATGTAAATTCATTTCAATTTTTTAAACATGAGTCATTTTATAGGCCTTTTCAAGACTTTGCCTTACAAAAAACGGTTTCTCTCATGGATTTGAGAATACAGAGAACTGCTCTGTCCCATCTTCAAATGCTTCTTCCAGATGCTAAAAGAAAGTTGTAAATACTGTTTTGTACTTAAAATTTATTTTTTGTAACAATATTTAACAAAATTTATTTTTATTTACTGATTTTCACTTGCTGATTGCAAAGTAAACATGTAGCCTACACGCAACCATAGTGCAGTTATGAAAATTATAAAATAAAATTGTTTTTTTTTTTTGCATTGTTAACTACATTGCAGTTTGGAAATATTTGTGTGTTAAGTGTAGTTTTAACTACAATGAAAATTTGAAATATTAGAGTGGTAAGTGCATTTTTCAAGGAAAAATTGCATTCGGCATAAGTTATTCGTTATTGAAAATGACCCATGCAATGGAAATGAGCGCAATACAAAATGGTAGGGTAAACAACTTTTTAGCACCAAAAAAAAAAGGAGGGGGGGGGGGTACACTCGATTCTGGGTCCCGGGCCCGCAACATCACATGGGGGCCATGCGCAAGTGTAGCCTTTCGTTTGGCTTAAGATATTCATTCAGGACTGCACACGCAAGTTTCGTACTGTGCAAATTCCTTTGGTAACATAACACTTAGATGTTATCTATAAGTGCAAAAACAATCGTAAGCTTATATGTATACCGAACAATCTCCAAATAGTTCACAATTTTTTCTCATTATACGTTCAACCAATAAAATAAATTACATCCTTTGTTATATTTTTGATTACACGTCAAAAAAAAATAAAAAAAATAATATTTTTGAATTTAAAAACTTAAAGCAATACGAAATGTTGTCGTTTTCAGACGTTTTAAAAATGTAAGCTTATTTCCAAGAGGAATATTAGATTTATATTAAGCTCCTCATAACAATTTTTTTTCCGTTGCGATTTGTCTTAATTCTACAGGAGAGTCAGGTTTACTACGGGCTAGTAACTGTACAATTTTGACTTAACGAGTCATTATGAAAAAAAAAAAAAACTCTTGGATGTAAATCTGCATATAAAAAAAAGTGTAGTTAAACTTAGTGTCCACAAGATTTTTTTTTATATTTTAAGTAGCCTTCAAAACGTATCATTAGAATCAGTGATTTACTAACACAGGGACAGTAACTGGGAGAGGAATCTAACTATTCTAGCAATCGCGGGGAACGATTCCATGAAAGCATGGAATGCCTAAATCAGGAAGGCTGGAGCAGGAAATCGAACCTGTATTCTACCGAATGCTAGTCCAACGTGTTTACGTTGCATCTGCAAATTTAACAGTATTAGTTATAAATATAAAACATTATTTATCCTGCCGAAAATTCTTAACACCACCAGTGTTGGTAAATTTAAGTAGGAAAAATAATAGCTGCAGCGTCTATGTCAACAATGAACTGGATAAAACCTCCTTTAGAATAGCAATTATTTTATAGCAACTTTCAAAATGTGTGCATGTAACAATGTTCTTTCATTTATGTATGTAGACACTAAAAAAGGAATCGAATACATTGTATCAGATATTATTATTATTTGGAAATCTTACAAAATATTTTTAAAAAATCTATTTATAACCCTTTTAACATAAAAAAATCCGCGCCTTCAATAAAACGGCATGCAAAGATCACCAAAAATAATATCCCAGAATATTTTGTAACTTATAAATTGTATTTTTCTTTAAATTTTAACACAGACTTTTACATAACCGACGCTCTTAACGGTAATTTTCAGTGAGTAAATTAATTTTGTTTTGCTACTGAAAACGTATGCGCAGTTGACGTAGTTTCAACCTCTAAAACAGCAACGAGCACATACGTACTAGATAAACAAGACGACCTGCTACTGACAACGATGCTGCCACAGTGTTAAGTGCCAAATGAGCATCGCCCTACTACAATGTCTTACACAGAAGTGTAGTGAGGCCATTGTTACCGTAACAATTCAAGTAACACTAACACTGGGAGAGAGATTGCAACAGGCGTACCTCGTCAAGCACTCAGCTTACAAAGGAGGGACGAGAGCGAATTGGACAGCAAGCATAATCAGTGTCACACTTCCTGATCATATGTAAACACGTCCTAGCAACTTTGCAGTTGCACTGAGAAACCCCGACTATAGTAAATTAGCAATCGTCTCCATAGATGTGTAGACTGGATATGCTCTTTTTATCAGAAATAACAGTTTACGACAGAAATCAAAACATTCAGCGAGGTACACGGAAAATTAGTCAATTCTTGGACATCCCTTAAAGGGCAACATTTACAGCTACCGGAAATTTCACACTAGATAATAGCGATTCAGATGAGCGCTTGACAGCGAGCGCCTTGCTATTGCTGAAGTACACTGAATTTGAAGTTTTTTAAATATTTTACTAGACAATTGCAGTTCACTTTTTCTTTACCAAACAGTAAAAATACGAACATATTTTGTTTTAATATGATACCCACGAAGAATATCACCTGATTACAGTACTCAATGTTGACGTAAAGCTATTAGAATTACGTACGTAATTCAACTTCGACCAGTGTAACGGGTTAATTTTAGACTAATTATTAATTTAAGTATTTATAATTCTTTAATCTCTTACATATTGTTTTTTTTTTTTGTTCAAGGTTGTATTACGAACAAGTTACAAAGAAAATATTAGTGCTTGCTCTGTTTATTGCTGCAGTCGTATAAAATTCGATTTAGTCATAAAAACTGGAGTTTGTTTTAGTCATTACCATGTACTAACAGGGAAAAACAATTTCTTCTACAACTCATCAAAGGTTAAGGATTCATGAGATTGGCGCAGTCCACGAAAGAAAGTTTCTGGTAATCTTCTTTCTTATTATGATTAGTGACCAATTGGCTGACAATCCATAAGATGACAGGTTTTAAAGAAGTGTTCGAGGGGAAAACAGACTCCAGCTAAGCGTGTTGCGTTTAGTGGCGATGTGGTTAAGTGGCGATGTGGTGAAGTGGCGATGTGGTTAAGTGGCGATGTGGTTAAGTGGCGATGTGGTTAAGTGGCGATGTGGTTAAGTGGCGATGTGGTTAAGTGGTGAGCAAACAAACACATGTTGGCCTTAGAGCTCGCCCGCTTCAAGGCCACAATCGTGCGCGTTGGAGTCCAACAGCATGCAAATTATATCTGCAACAGTATATTATTGCACGTGTCTAAAGTCAAAGAACTGAACATATATATTTTAGAAAGTAATTTTCTTCTTTACGTTAATGCGCATTAGCACTAAAGACCTAAAAATTTAATTTTTAGAAGCCAGTTCCACGATTTTTCCCTCAAAGATACAGGTGGTAAAACCGTATTCCCAGTAAAGTTATCAACGGACACATGGGTAAACACGCACACTCTTGATTTTACAGACGAAATGATGGCGACCCTTATTTTAAGGAGGATGGACATTTGTGAACCAGCATTGATTAATTTTTAAGAATAAAATGTATTTGAGTTTTATTATTCGAGTACTGGCTACGTTTAGCAGAGTTAGACTTGGTGAATTATTTAAGGTAAATATTAATGGAATGTCTGTAGTAGTCAACCCTGTAGAAACGTCTGTGGTAGAATATTAATTATTTGGAAGATTTCAGTTTCCGTAACATAACTGTAAGACATATGATTGCTTGTGACGTTAGAAATCCTATCAGCACATATGTTATGCTCTAACGAGGTTAAATTTTCATAAATGAAACTTAAACAAGAGTTAAGATGAAATATACATAAATCCAAAACAGCGTCACAGAAACTTACAAACTGTTTGTTTACTTGAAGTGAACCGGTAAGAAAAAAGTCTAAAAAATAGTACACGTATGTAAATTTTCGAAAAATGTTGAACTGAATCAATATTGTAATAAGATTGTTGGACCAGTGCTGATTTTAAACCGAACATTCGCTTCTATGATACTACACTTTATATACCTTCTTAAAAGTATAATCCTCAGCACATGGACATAAATAAAACTGCATCGAAAGGATTATTTTTTGTAGGTACTTACCTATTAACATGATACTATACTACCGAAAGTACAAAACTCATCTCGATAGCTACCACGTTCCCAACTTTATTCCAAACTGTTATAACACAGACAGAAACTGCACTGCAATATTTTCAAAATCATTGCTCCTCCAAGAAACAAGTGCATACCATTTTCGCATATTTCGTAATTTCTCTGTAAAACCTAACACAACTAAATAAAAACGTCGATCAAGCTAGAACGTGTGCAGATTGCCATTTCTGTTGTTCAACTTTGAAAAGTCAATTAACATTTAATCAGAGCGGGACTGGGCATGTTATTTGATTAGTATTATGTGTGGTGAAATATTATATACTGTAGACTTTACCGTCCTCGTCATAGTGCAGATGTTAATTTCTGATAACTGCTCTTCGCCTAATTTTAATGTAAAACACGCAATGTGCTGAAATCCAAAATGCCGCACATTTCAAGTTTCAAAGTCCAGAAACTCGCTATGAAAATCCGTCTTGATGACTAAACGCATAGACAGGGGAGTTATATTAGCGAGTGAGAGATCCGGGCCGAGTCGTTATGCGTAGTTAGGGAGAGGGAGGGGCGGGACGCGGAGGCGGTGGCAGGCAGCTTTGATATGAAGACCAGTCGCGCCAGGATTGTTTGGTAAACACAGGCGGGCCAGTAGATGCGAGGCGGGGCACGAGGGCGTACACGCGGCTCGCAGGCCAAGGTCCCGGCCGCCAGCTCACTTCTCCGTGCGTGGGCGTCTCACAGTCTGCGTCTACCAGAGCAAATAACAAACCATATATCCAATTAGGACAGCACTCCCTCTTTGAGACAACTGTACATCCTGATTCGATAGGCTCAGCCTCTCACTTCTAGCTGCACTCAGGCTACTTCTTTCTCGATGAATCGGCGGTGTAATTGTCATAGCACCACAGTGATCCCGGTTCGATTACCGGGTGATTTTCACATGTGCCGGACGCTGTCGTTACACGTTGCTCTTTCATTCCGTCGTTGCTCCACAGCCATCTCACATATTACTCCCCAGCGATTAGAACCTCAATATTAAGGATGCTGCCTACCTGAGCCAAGGCGTGATCAATGATTGGGATTTACATGTTGTATTATATTCTACGGTGCTCATTCAGCTCAGTCAACCCAAAAACAACATTTGTCCAGCAATGGCCCGACTTTGACATTATAGGTTGGGCCATTGTCAAAATGTCGCGTGGGCCAACGTTGGCCCAACATTGGTTTTTAGTTGAATACTAACTTATTTCCTACAAATTACCAACAATATGGGTGATGAGGATTTAAATGCTGGTATTACGTCAATTACATGCATAGTGCCAACAATTGAATTACGTTGGGCAAACATTGGCGAAACGTTGGATGAACAAAATGCTGAAAAATGTACTGTAAAAAAAGCAAATTTAAGCCAAATATATGTAATTGTTTTATATTGAGAGCTCTCGTGTACAGCACAAACTTCCTAAATTGTGTAAGAAAACTTCTACTAGAAGCGCACTGGTTTCGATCCCACGACCATTACCATGTAGGTACGACTCTCACATTACGACCCATTACCTTACCGATTACTCTACGATGCCAACTTGAGAAAATACGTCTTTATTTTGCTGTCTTGGTTAAGGGATCGGCAGGAATGCTTACTTGAACTTCAATTATTTATAAACAATATATTTTATAAATTATTTGTAAATCTATCCATTTAGTTGGATTTTGGATGTCTTATATTTCTACACTAAACACATTGCATCCAATGAAATATTGGTAGTTTTTCATAAACTTTGCCACTTAAATGTCTTTTTCATTAAGTTATTTTGTATGCTCTCAGTGCTATGTCATACACATCCTAGTTACTCATAAGTAGACGAAGTATTCTCTCTGAATTACGAGCTAACTAACATCCGAGTAGCGTTTTTAATGGGGTGTAAAATAGGCTCAATTTGGTTTAAGTGCTGGAAAATATTAGATGCCTACATTTGACTTTCTAAATTATCCATCAAATATTCTTATCTTTATCAAATTTTTGGCAAGATGTGTGCGTATGTCATAAACATCCAACGTTATGCCAGGAGTTTGTGGTTATGACGTGTAACCCACCAATAACTAACGAATTAAAAAATTAGATACATAGCGTTTGTGAACAAAACAAGTAAGCAAATATCAAAAAATAACTAGAGTGTAATACCAGAGTAGGCTTGTGAAAAATAACCTAGCGGTATGGTGTGAAACAAACACATATTTTGATATTACTTTTGTATAATTATTGTACTTTATTATTTCAACCTGTTTTATTTAATTTTTACGAATTTATCGTACTGCAATTTTTTATTTTCTCCATGCAACGAAAATATGTTCTCCATAGATAAATTTTTTTCATGACTTTTATATTGGCAGCGTACATCTGAAATCAATTAAACATAAGGTGCTCTTCTCTGGTGCTACCAAAATATTTCGAATGTTCAAAAATCTCTTCCAACGTTCAATTCTAGAAAAATATTCATAGCGTATGGAATTGAATCATATTTTCGATTTTTAGTATTTTTTCTGGTGGCATTACATTGGTGTTTTAAAGTTGGCCGTACATACAATTTCATACTAAATACCAACTTTATGTTAGCCAACTTGTCAACCAACCATTTAAATTATTCTGAAACTTTCTCTTCTAATGCTAAAATATTTTGAATACTTCACAGCCTGTGATATTGTGTATAACATATTTCTATTTTCCATTTCCAATGTTATTTTATGTATTAAAGAAAAAATATTGGTTTTATAACACTAGCTGAACATGAAAATCTACACCAAAAGCCAAATATATGTTTGCCAACTTGTTACCAACGTTCAACCAACCATTTAAAAACTCTGAATAATTCTTATTTTATTTGCACTGCTGATAAATTCCACCAAAATGTCGTTTTATAAAATTCAGGTTGGCTTACAGTGTTGGGTCAACATTGTATTTCTGTAAGTGTACACAACATAATAACCAATAGTTCCCGATGATTTCCAACAGTGGCGCAACGTTTGCTGCTACTGAGAATAATTACAAGTAAGAAATGTTTGTCCTTCCAACAAACATATTTCCTTCACTCTATCAATAAATTGCTAGTAATCAACGGTTGTCATACCAACATTTACCCATCATTTTACCTATGAATGAAAAATTACCATGAAACGTTTTAACAATGTTCTGTGAATTAAGAAGTAGCGGTTGTGTTCTATGGAATGTCTAAATCCTATTTTTTACAAATTAATTTAGTTGGAATTAAGTTGAAAAATAACGTTGCCCCAACGTACTTAACTCTGTTAATAACCATCCATTCTCTTTCTCACATTTATCAAACATTCCACCAACGAATAAAAAATTACCATTAACTGTATTTCAACATTTTTCTTTTAAAATATATGGTATTATATCAATGTTATTAAATATTCTGGTGTTATTTTCATAAAATTAGCTAAACTAGATACTGGATGTAAAGTTACGTTTGCCCAACATGTACATATTTGCTAATAACCAACAGTTGCCATACCAACATTTACCCATCGTTCTACCAACGAATAAATAATTACTGTGAACCACATTTTAACAATTATCTTTGAATTAAGAGGTGAAGGTATGTGTTCTATGGAATGTGTAATTCCTATTTATTAAAATTAATTTAGTTGGAATTCAGTGGAAAAATATAACGTTGGCCCAACGTACTCGAATCTGTTAATAGCCAACCGTTCTTTTACACATTTATCCAACACTCCTCCAACGACTAAAAAAAAAGAAAAAAAAAGTAATTTAACAATTTTATTTTAATAATATTTTATCGTATTTATGTTATTGCCTGTTTTGGCATTCTTTTCTTAAAATTTGTTAGGTTGGATACTAGTCGTAAAAAATCGTTGACCCAACAAGTTCGTATGCTCTAACAACAAACAGTTGTTTTCCGACACTTTCCCATCATTCTACCAACGAATAAAGAACATCCATAAACAATATTTGTGTCTGTTTTCTAAAGATAACGTAAAGAAAAAAATATTGTGAAACATTTTCTTTCACTTTAATAAAGGATGAGATAATATAGGAAAAAGCCAACCAATATCTCTATTACTAGAGCTACTGACCAAATGGAAACCAAACGCCTGTAGAAGTCATAAGAAGTATATTTAAACAGAATTCATATGATAGGAAAAATAATGACTTCTACAGACAAGTCAGGCAACTAAATAAATAAATAAGCAGGAATT
>PNEQ01035011.1:6951-65817 GCA_003012365.1 Medauroidea extradentata | reverse complement strand
TACAAAAACCCTTGAAAATGTAAATTTTGGTACACGGTACCGGCCATTTTGTTCTGTAAAATCAAAATGAGGGCAGATAAAAATCAATAACTTTGGGTTTGAACTGTTGAAATATGTACATTATGTGTGACAAAATTTCAAATTTTTTCAAAATGGGTCAGCAACCACCCTTGGGTGATTTTCCATGGAATGACCCAATTATGAATGCGACACGATCTTATAATTGTTATAATTCTAGCTTGTACCTACAAATAAACGCAAATTTTTCAAGTCCCTACTGATAAGCACTGAAGGTGTAATACTTACATGAATATCTGTAATTTTATCGGCCTCGTGTGACTCGCAAACGCTGTGTATTAGCGAGACAAGCACAATCCTCCCATGAATGCGCGAAGTGTCACGAGGGTAGTTTATGAGAGCGCGGGTTCTTATCCATCTCTTATCCAGGAGTTGTTTGCGGGCTTGTCACGAGAATGTTTATGAATATCACCCGTAGGCCGCAGTTACACGGGACACTGAAGTAGTTCACTTTAAACACGTTTAACAATACGCACGGTTACATGGTGTCTTTAAGCAGATCGTCGTTACTTCCTATTCAAACTAAACAGGTTGTAAAGGTATATCAGATCGACATCTCTTCTACGTTGTGCTGTGATTGGCACGTTAAACGTCAGTAAACGATTGCGACAAGATGGCTGACAACAGGGAGTCATATGTAAGTTATTTAGTGATTTAGGTGACTTACATATTAAAAATATTTGAACGATAAAATATACATAACCACAAAACGTAAATCACTCAACGATGTGTAAATATAAACTGATGTGGCAAAACTCTATCGATAGAGACACTGGAAAATCGCAAAAATGTTTAGCATAGTCTTCAATAAACTATAGTATATTAACCGTGATATACGTGTGAACAGTTTTGTGGCGAATCACACACGCTGTGTGTTCAAGCTGTACAATTCTAACTAGGCATGTTGTAGAGAGAGACAATGCTTCAAATAAACTAAAGCCAATATGGCTACAAAACATTCAGTGTTATATACAGTATGTTGGAACCTAGTAAACAATCAACTATTCCCGCGATTTTCCAGTGTCTCTAACTACCGATTAAGGCCCCTAAAATCGAGAGTCGTGTATACCCGCCCGAAACATGTTTACTTCGGTAACTATTCAACTGAACGTGTTTGAATATGGCCGCTGAAAACTGTTCATAGGGTACCGTGTAACCGCGTCCTTAGTCTCTGAAGTAATTGATAGAACTCACGAAGGCGGCAAAATGCTGTCATCGTGCTTGGGACAGAGAGCAACTGCTACATTGTCGTCGGGCAGGCTTAGGCACGTCCCGGGTGGGCTTGGAGAGAGGGGGAGGTGGTATAAAGACACAGGCGCCATCGATATGCCCCGACAGTGCCGCCATGGTCGCCACGACAACGCTACTGCTGCTGGTGATGACGACGACGACGGCGACCCTCGCACAGCACCACGACGCCTGGCCCAGACACCCGGAGGAGCGTCAGTACCAGCCCTGGCACGGCGGTAAGCGAGGCGAGGCTCCTGAAGACGAGGAGCACCAGCAGCACGCCCCGTGGTACGGAGGCCGTCGTCGAGGCTGGCAAGAGGAGACGGAGACAGACCACGAGGAGGGCCACCAACCATCGCCCTCAGGACGACATGGAGGCGGCTACTATCCCCCGCCGCCAAGTGGCCCTTTCCCTCCGCCGTACCTAGGTCCCCCTCCGCCCTACTGGCGCTGACATACAACCACACAGACTACATCCATGTTCCACCAGTTCTCTCGATGTCCGCTAGGCTAGCTGGCTGCTAACACCCGCAGTGGACAAACTAGGAACGACCTCCTCGTCAGCCGTACAGTAAATTAAGGGAGGAGTTCACAGAAAATTCTAATCGTTTTAACAATTTTTATATTTATATGTGATGTGGTTTGTTTTATAGACCTACGTTGCGACTATTTTTTACTAAAATGTAATTTTTTAGCTTTCATCTTGTTTAACATGTTTTTAGTCCAAATTTGTATAAAACGGTTTAAGCAAGAAAGAAAAACCAACCGACTCTCCTTAAAAAAAAAATCTCACGGAAAAACAGTGACACGGACTACGTTAAGACATGTAACACACAACCGCATTTATTAGTTTTTCGAATTTTAATTTACTTAAAAAATTGCAATTTTATATTTTAAATTCAAAATTTCTATTAAATAAAAAAATTCAATGCTGTTCGTATACATGCTTTGACGTAGCCCGTGACACTGTCCTCGGTGTCAATTATTTCATTTCGGTAAGCAAGTTGGTTTTCCTTTCTTGTATAATACTGTTTTATACAAATTTTGACTTTTAACATGCTATACCGCAAAAGCTATGCAAGCTAGAATATTTTCATTACAGTAAAAAATAGTCACGATGTATGCCTACAAAACAAACCATATTTTGTACAAATATAACGTTTGTTAAAAAAAACTTAAATTTTCAGTGGAGCGCTCTCTTAACCTTGTTTGGCGATGTACGTATAAACCTTGTACCTTGTTCATCTGCTAATGTTTGAATAAAACATGGACGAGCCATGGAACCACATAGGCGTTTATCATTGTCCTTCGCTGCCACATCTCCCGCATCAACCATGTTACGTCACCACTGAACTGCTCTAGACAGAACAAGAAGCAAACTATGATTGGAAAGGCCGTCATACTTTTTACTGGGGGCTCGTAGTCGTCGGTATAACCATAAGGGAGATAAATAACCAATCCCTGCAATAGTTATGGGACAAGGGGCACTGGGACGGGAAGGGGGTTGCTGTGGGGATATCCGCCGTCCAACGATGTACGGCACGTTTCCTTCATGAGGGAGGTAAGCGGTCTAACCACTACACCACTGCGGTCCCCCCGAGGAGTGCACTACACAGTTAAAGTTATTTTGACTTTCTCTGCTGGGAAACATTCCCGACAGCTCCAATGTGCTGACCTTTAAGCCCTCCTGGTTTCCTGGAAGTACAGGATCTCTGCACTTATGTTTACGGGAAATCTTCTCAGAAAGAGAAATCTCAACATTAAGACAACCTGTACCGCAAAGACTCACATCAATAGGATAGAGCCCGCTCCGAAAACACGAAGCTTGGAGGAAGGTTAGTGCATTATTGATGTAAATAAACCTTAACATTTATTACCCCACATCTAACCAATTGGGACGTAAATCAACTTGTTTTACAACACATTATAAGCTCAACACAGCAAGAAATAATTTGAAAATGTACCTTACCCACGTATAGAAGTGTTTAGAGTCCGTATCAACAGTACAAGAAAAATTTCGTGAGTTCAGTGACACGCAAGTTACAATCCACTGTTCAAAGCATACTCATGACCTGTATATTAGTTCATTGTCTGCTGTCACAGTGAATTAGCAGTTAAGACCTTGTTACCGAGTTTTGCAGTGATTTCGAAAAAAAAAAAATTTATTGCTATCTAATACTCATATCTAAATTTTGCTCCACAGTTTTGACACTTATATGTTATCATTTGTAGCTGAATTTTTTTGTAGAAATCTACTGAACGGTTTTTTAGATTTCATTACCCAAAGTTCCACGTTTTTTTTGTCGTGAAAATAAGCAAAAATGAAGCAAAATATTTTTTTTTACGAATGATATATTATTTTTTAAAACGCATCCATAGTATTGTGCATCGCGTGACTGCACATTGACTCAAATTTTTTCAAAGCTTTTGTTAAAAAATATATATATATGAGTTATTGTCACCAGTCTGGAAAAAACTCAGGACCAAGACCTTAATGTACGAATGTTAGGTGCTTGAGAGAGTACATAGGGGGTAGTGACTTATGGCTAGTAGGTGACTGAACTAGCTAAATATTCTTTTCCCTACGCATCAATCATCGTACTTAAATTTTCTCAATCTCTTCCTGATTATATAGATTTTAACCAGAATAATTTTCCAAATAGTGTAAATTAAGCTTAACTGACTACCTCTACTTGCAATGTACACATTAACGATGAATAAAGTAGAAATAATTATGAAACAATAATATATAAAATCCACGGTAGCGATTATCTCTCGCTTTTTAATGAAAACTATATACATTTTAGTGACTACGTACAAGACACAATCATAAACCGTAATTCTTCTACAAACACACATGTTCAGGTAATTTCCATGACTAGTTCAGTAATGATACAATAAACATAATTTTCTGAATGAGAAGGGCCTACCTACAATGCTTGCAGCTGTGTAATCTATGGTTAAGTCAACTAAAAAACAATTACTTCTCAACGGACCAAATTTTAATGTCGATCTTTAAAGAAAGTCGTATTTTTTACTTTCATTTAACTTCCGTAGAGAAATTTTGTCTGTTATTCAGAATTCTATTTTATTTATTATTTACAGTTACCATGTTATAAAAACATGAAAGGAAACATCTTCGTATTTTTCAAAAATTGCTGAAAATAAGGGTTTTAATGTCGAAAATTATCGATATCTTAAGGTGCACTAAAAACTAATACCGTTTTAATTCGTTAAAATATTTTGTTTTTGACAAATAGCGGCATTCATCCTGATTACAAGGATACCAAGTTTACAGCAACACGAACTGTCGACTCATTGTGGTATATGTGTGCAGTAACAAGTGTGCGTCACCTTTCTATGACGCGACACGCTCGCCTTTCTTATGTGGGTGGAGAGCTCAAGCGATATAACCTCATCCTTCCACGTCCTTCCTCTGACTGCAGCGCGCAGGGAGGGCGCGCCAGTCTTTATACAGTGTCTGCGACCACTTTATCTGTCTATTTACGTGATTCAGAGCATTTATTCACAGAATCATACGAATATGAGAGAGTGCTGATTTACACTAGACTTGAAAGCCCGTAACTCAATAGCATTGGTAGATAGGTTACTGTCCAGACCTGTAATTCTAAGGCCGTGACACAGAGTAATTTTGAGTCCACTCTGATGTCAGATAAAAACGCGAAACGGTCGTTAAAAATGGCCCCTCGGCTGTGACTACGTGGAAACTAGGTTCTCACCTTCCTCTGGGCGAGCCTGTCGCATCACCCTGTATGAAGACTGCCATGTATTATAATGGGATGAAATCATACACTTTCCTTGAATATTTAACTAGTGTAGTTTCATAGTGTATAACTCGACAATGAATGATTACTCAAGCCTTGAAGACGTTATCACGCAAGTAGGCTATGTTTCCTTGGGACAGAAACTTCAAAAGCGCGTAATAAATTACGTCACTGAGGGTCACGAAAGTCGTAACTTGCTCAGACATAAAGCGCTCTGTCTTGAACAACATAAAATCCATTAGGTCACTTTATTTTCTGTGCTACGTATATTTTTAAAAAATATTTTTTTTTACGTTCCCGGGCACTACGTACGCAACAGTTTATGGCGTTTTCTTCGCAGCTCTCGCAATTACGTTCCCTCTAAGCGCAGAACATAAAAGCATTACAGTGCAAGTCATTAACTTAGCGTTGTCACTTACGTACTTTCCAGTGCGGAGTGTCCATACGTGGTTGCTACTTTTTCTGTGCGAGGTCGTTAACTTACCTGAAAGGCAAACAAAAAGAACACAATTACTCTCAGCGATTAATTTTTACGACACAATATTACATTGCTAAAATGTAAAATACAGTGACAGTAGCCATCATAAATTCATTTATTGCTTAGTAATGGCTAGTAAGCATGTGAGCACTTTTGACGACTTTACAGGCAAGAACTAAAAAAAAAAGTTATTTTTAATTTAATGCCTTTCCGAGTCTTGCAAAAGTTTATTCTATGCACTCCAAATTATCTTGAGAAGTTCGTAGAGCAATTTTCTTTCTATTTTTAAAATATTTTCAAAAATTGCATCAAAAAACTGTTATAATAACTTCTTGACACTTTATTCCATGTAAGCAATAATATTAATACTAATAACAACGTTAAAAGGAATAAATTGCGGTAATCTTTTTGTTTCCTAAAAAAATCTTAAACAAAAACGTTTGTAAATACTAAATAGTGTAAAATAACATATGTGCCATTGACTACCGCTATAAAAACATTTTGAACCAGAAAATATTATTTCAGTACATTTTTATATTCCCCATTCTGCCCCGCCCCCTCCACATAAAGATCGTTTTCACCGCAATCGGATTACATGTATATGAACGCATTGTTTACAAACACACGAATAGACAAAGTAATATTTTTGTTTCTACTTTGACCGCAGGAGTTTAATTGAAAGGGCGGTGACATCTATGTGATGTTTACTATTCACACGGGAGTCGCTGCTGGCGTACGTGCTAGAAAACTCACTTTCTACCCGCGATCCGGGTTCGATTCCCGGCGGGGTTGAACCAGGGTTGCCAGGTCGTGCGTTTTGTCTCATTTCGTGGGACTTTATGGGTATAATAATTAAATATGGGATAAAGTGATATTTTATAGTAAATATTAATGTTAGGGGACTTCTATTCACAACCTTATTTGATAAGCTATTTTGAGCTTTATAGTATCTGTGTAATGTTTTTAGTACTGTTGCATAATCGCGATACGTTTAAGCGTTTTTGTATGGGTATCTATTTTGTAATATATGTAGAGATTTGTTCATTTAAACTCGTAGAGTGTGTTTCTTGCCATATTGGTCCCTTCCAAAGGCTAGGAGCACAAGGCACTGAAAACTTAAAAATAAATAACCCATGCAATACATTGTACGAATTAACAGTCAGTTTAAAAAATCATGTTGTCTAGAGACATCATTACATTTTTTCCAGCTGTACAATTTTGGTGCTGAAATGGTACTTTTGTATATGGAGCATGGGATTTTTAACTCTAACACTGGCAACACTGGGTTGGACATCGACTTTCCTCATGTGGGAAACGTGGCAGACGTTGTATTTAGCACCTCGCCTTACGTAGCTTTATTTTAAGTCGTTCTACACGGATCCGCAAGACGCCTATATGACGTCCAGTCAGCAGCATGTTCGCCAGGTGTGACGTCATGACCTAGGATATCCTCTCTATCCAACAAATATTATTACTTACAAAGCCATGTTTATGTTAAAACATTCTAATGAAACGAATAATATTATCAGAGTTTTAAAAGTATTTACTTTAACGTGAAAAGGCAATAGAATTAGCGAGATTTTTAGATTTTTATTGCAATGGGAGTTTACAATTAGAATTTATTGGTTTGTGGACACACGCCATTGCTCATGTTTTGCTGTTCAAACGTGTGTTGAATGACAAAGTACGAAAACGAACAAGAAAAAACTAATATAAAACACACACAACAATAGAAAAAATAGCAATCCCAGAGGAATTATGTCAGTTTTTTCTTCAAAATAATTGTTATATTAGACAACAAAGAATTCTAGAGATAGAATTCAGTTGAATATCGACACAACACCCAGACACAAAATAGAACCAAATTTCCAATACATAAAAAAGTGAACAGTGGACAATAAACGAAATACAATAGATAACACAACACAAGGGGATTGCGATCAACACAGGTTTGATCAGCAAACCTTGAGCAATGGCGTATATCCACAAACTAACAAATTCTCATTTATAGTACTAGTGTATCATTAATAGGGAAAGAAATATTTCTTGTGTTCAATGACCTGCATGTTAGAATCAATAGAATCAAGTGTCCTGTATAACTGAAGTCCTGATCATTTGTCCATTAGCTGCTACTCACTGGAACAACAGACAATAAACAAATACACGGGGATGGGGCACCATGTATGCTACATTCCATCTTCTCCTGCAGGAGACGCCTTTAGATGAAGAAGAATTTTCTTTGTAAAAGAAAAGGTTAGGACAACTTTGCAGTATTCCAAAAGTAAGGGTTCGTCGGAAATTATACTTTTATGCACAAATAACATCTTCTGGTGTGCATTTTTCTGGAATAAACATTAAATACGTGCTAAAGAAATAAAGTTAAGCCATATAGCTTAATATTGAATATATGCAAATAAAATACGTTTTGAATGTAAGTCAAGGTGGTATACAGGAAATGTGCGCGATTATCAAGTGCAGGAACGCAGGTTCGAATCTTAATACGTTCACATATGTATTATTATTTTTAATAAACATTAAATTAATATTTGTTTAGCAGTTATTTATGAACAAAATAGAAACATTAGATTTTGCAAATATATACAATAAGTGCCTTTCTTTGAGCAAGAGATTTCTTTGGGTACTGGGTTTCCAATGATCTTCCTTATAAAACTACAATTTTTTTTGAGAACGTACCTTGAAGCCACTACAGCGAATCACACTTAAGCTGCCAAATGCTTGTTAAATTAGGCGAGTAAGCTCGGCTATCAGTTGTAACATTATTTGTCACGATTTTCCACAAGGAGTCACCTACCCGAATAAAGTGAAACCCTCTGAAGAAGTTTCCCATTTAACAAGTTCCCTCCTTAATGAGTTAAATAATTTAGCACCTTGACTAATTAACACGTATAATTCAACACGTTCACGAATGTTTCTCAGGTAATAAATAAGCGTTACTCTTTTCTGTCCCATCACAAACATGTATATCTGTTTTGGATAGAGTACTGCAAAAACGGTTATTTTTACTAGAAGTACAACATTTTAGTATTTTTATACGACCTGTACTGGGTAAACAAAGCACTCTGCGCAAACAAGTACACAGTTTTTTTATTGAAGCAGTTGTTTGTGGCAAACGTAGCTGACAAAGGTAGCGACGAGTGATATGCGAGCTGACAATGAAGAAACACTAGCGAGTATATAAAACACGAGCTGACAAGTGCGAGGCCGCGCAGCCACAGCAGACAGCGAGGAAGACACTTCAAAGGGCCATGCAGAGTGATTGTCGAGTTACAAGGAAGGGTGCGAGGTAGGGAGGGTATATAGGGGTATATTAGCCGGCACTATCTGGTGCAGAGATGCCACGCCTCAGGGACAACCACAGTGAACATAAGCCCTGCCTCGTGTCCCGGGAACCAGGGTTATCTGACAACCAGTGTACACCGACCAAGGCGGCCAACATCACACAACAAGCCCAGCTTCATTCCACCCTGTACCGCAAACACTGACATTCACTATAAAAAAAAAGAGGGAAGACATGTGACATCATCTGACGGGAGAAAACACGTCTTTCTGTCAGCAAAACCAACATACCGTTACTTTACTTGTAAAACCTAACAGCCCTATTTTTTTTTTTTTTTAAGATTGGTCATTTCTGTCACTTCAAACCACCATAATTAGGCATTTCCAAATAATAGTGTCCAAATTAAATATAATAATTTCGTTTATAATAATTTTACACAAAATTATGTTTTTTCTCAGTTTGAGGGAAATTTAATAGTTTTTCTCTCCTTCTTTATGAATGGATGAAATATTAAGTTGCTAGGTTCAACAAACGAGGTGACGATATATAGAAACCCTTTGGTTTTCTGGAAATATTTCAACACGGTATTTAAATTATTTTATAGTTTTAAATGTTAACAGTTATTTTAATATTTTTCCTTCAAGGGGGATAGAGCTTCGCCATCTTCAAACTACAGTATTTGCAAGCATTCCTGAAGACGTAGCAACATTTTTGACATAGTTTATCCTGTTATAAATGTTAGTCTATTACTACACCTTTTTACATTGTAGGACAGTAAATTTCTTATACACAATCTGAAATTTGTTGTAAGATATGAAATAACACAATCTTTCTTATCTTCCAAGAAATGTCAGATTTACAACGTACCCTCAATCCTAGATCAAAACACACGACGATTCTTACACTAAATAGACATTTTGTAACAGGGAAATGGTAATTCGTGTCAAAAAACGCTCGATTATAGTTCGGAAAGTAAAACTGTGCATATTTAATTATGGAGGTTTCCTCTGTATTCCAGATACTTACGTTTAATGATTCGTGAATCGACTAGTACTTCTGAGTCTCCAGCCATACAAAATAGCACATGTACAGATGTGTGTACAGGTTTATTCTAAGGACGTTTCTGAACAACACCATTATACATTCCTATGGTATCTTACACTTTTGAGTTCTGCAACCGTACATTATTTAGTATTGTGCGTGTACATAGTCAGCCAGGTTTCCTAAAATATTCTGAAATTTTAAACACGAATTCCTTAAATATGCTACACATCGTTGAGAATGATTCGCCATATGAATAGTAGCCATAGTTATTTCAATTAATTAAAATAATAATTGACATATTTCGTGGTGTTTCTTGTCCTGCGTCAATGACGTATATCTTTTAGAAATTATTCTTAAAGTGTTTTTTTTTGGGGGGGGGGGTTTATTGAGGTACAGTCGCATATTTAACATTTTTCTTCTCAGAATTCGAAAAAAGCGAAAAATAATAACATTCAATATAGCGGCTGAAACCGAGCCATAACAAGTTTTTAGTCGGTCTTTGAATGTTTCTTGCAATGGGCCAGAATGACAAACTATTATTGTGGACATACGCAATTGCAATACTATGTCGTCCCAGATATCTTAGAAAGATACTAAGAAAAACAAACGACGAAATAAAAAAAAAGAGAAAACAAGCCAAGTTGACTGTAGTCAACACATCCACAAACTAAAACAACAGAACATGAAAGATCCCATAAGGAATTAGTTTGTAGGCGTCCAGAGAGTCTGAACTACTTGCAGGCAATGACGTGCCACGAGCAAACCTCGCCACGTGACTGAACAAACCTAACCCCACAGCTGGTTACATAACATGATCTGCTTTAGGAATACACGGCTTGAAGTGAGAGGTATAAGGAGGTCAGGTACGTGGGTGCACAGGCAGGGGAAAGTGACGCGAAAACGAGGCCTGCGGCGTTTTATGTGCGGTTAACAAGAGAAAGGAGAGGGGGAATGTCTTTGAATGTTTCTCGCAATGGGCAGAATAACGTTCTGTACTGTTATGGACATATGTCATTGCAGAAATATAATATGAGTAGGGACCCCGTTTTTTTTTTTTTTTTTTTTTTTTTTTTTTTTTTTTTTTTTTTTTTTTTTTTTTTTTTCGCGAAAAGAATTTTGCCCCAGTTGTTGCCAAAATGAAGCAAAATAATTTTTGCTAGTAAACGGTACATTATTTTTAAAAACACTCTAGCAAAATCCTGTATCGTATGACTGTAAACAGTCTCAAATTATTTTTTCAAAGCATTTGGTTAAAAAACATTCGAGTCACACACTCAAACTATGTACTATAGTTTTAAAAATTCGACACGTTTATTTGAAACATCACTTTTGGGCCCCTCTAAACGTCCAAAAATGTATTTTCCAGACTGCCTTATCTGCAAAAATATCAACCAGATTAGAAAAAACTCAACTACAGAAACAATCGATAGGCTATTAAACTATGCTGCCCACGAATAAAACAATACGGTCACCGCATAAAGACCATAGTTAAAAGGATAATAGTATAGCACTACGTCAGCTGAGCAGCTTGCATGGAGAGGAGATAATGCATTAGTAGAGCTGAGGTTAATTCTACTACAAGTTAGAAAGATTAATGTTATAAGTTTGGCACAGGGAAAATTTCTGCCACTAAAGCACTGGTATCGCTAGTGCACCAAACTGACCAATCACAGCGCTTTCCTGAATTAAGTTACATTAAGTTAATAATTTAAAACACCAAATCGGTTTATTTTCAATTTTAAAGTAAATTAAATTCCTAACATAATTTCAAAGTATATTTATTTTTAATTTTACTACGGTTTCGTATTTGCCTGGTCTCTTAGCGATTGAAGCGAAACTAGTGGCAGAAATTTTCCCTGTGCCAAGCTCTCCCATAAGTAGAGGCCGGAAAAATTCGCAGGTCCACTGACACGTAGGTTAGCTTACAAGAATATTTGTGAAATCGCGCAGACATCAGCTGTTTATTAGATGCTCGCTGACACTGTGAAATGCGCCTGTGTTCCATTATAGTTTTATTATTGGTTCAGCTACTTCCAGAAAGTGTCGAGTAAGTCAACGACCAATTGTGAACATGATACAGACCTATAGTTGCTGGGATTCTAGCTTGCGCTTAACAAAAAGCGCGAATTTTTCAGGTCTTTACCCATAAGGAAACGTATTTTCTTTCCAACCTGTAGTAGAATTAACCTCAGCAGAACATGTGATATTTGGTGACAATAATCCTGCACCAAATAGTTTCAATGTCTTACGTGTACACCTGCATCTCTGCTTCTTCTTCAGTAATTGGATAATTTCAGCTCTCAGTGTCTTGGGCTTTTACCAGCGAATCACAGACGTGTGGTGTCGCAGTAACCTTGTTCTGATTGGCATAGACAAACGAGTGAAGCTTCAGCTCAAACACACTCTGCCAATAACCATGAAGCAAGGCTGCAGATCTACACGTAAGATATTAAAACAAAGTGATGTTGAATTCTTTTTATTAAAAACACTGTCTCTAGGCATGATAGGTGCTTCGGAATAAAGCGAGAACTTAAGATAGACGTGCTTAAGTTCTATTTTCATCCAATTTGTATCTTTCCGCGCGTAACGGTTAACGACGGGAAACTCTAACCTCTCTGGACACGTCACTTAATGTTTGCGCGTGTGAGATAAATTGTGCAGTCAGTATGAATCAATACAAATCCATAAAAAAAGTTTATTAATTTTATAAAATATAAATATGTCGATTTTGATTGAATTTATTTCTGTATTATTATATTTAAATAGGAAAACACACGGAACTATGTTACGTAATTTCACAGCCAACATACAAGCAGTAGGGCAACTATAGTTAATGTTTAATTATATGCAGTAACGGCTTGTGATATCATTCATAGTTTAGATTTTCAATGCTCACTTTATCCCGGATGACCTACACATACGTCGGTAAGTGGCACTCGTATTGCTTCACACACAAACACAGCATATCCAGGGAGGTCCTTGTCCTGCCTGCACGTGCAACAGCAGCAGGCGTCATACACGCGGTAGTTTCCGCATCTGTGCTGGCAGCTGTTCTGTGCACCGCGCGTGAATGCAGGCGAGGACCTCGCTACCATGTTCCCACGCCCGCGGCTGCTGTGCACACGCGGAAAGTAAGAGCAGGAAGGATGGGGGGGGGGGGCTTATCTGACATCTACCCTGTCCCCAGACTAACAACATTCACCCGCCTGTGTCCGGAGAGCTGCGGAACAACACGTTCTGACCCTCGGGGCCTGGGAAGGGGAGGTTAGTTACGATTTGCGCCCGTCAGCCACTACGTCCGGGCCGACGAAATAGTCGTGTAGCGATTAGGTTTACCAGACACTGGATATAAGAAAGGTGGACATTTCACTAAAAAAAGGAGGACAGTTAAAATATTTCTAATCCGTAACAGAATGATCAAAACAACACATTTTCATGTGAATATCCAAATACAAGCACTATATACTTTCCTATGTTTCTCACTACTCACATGACGTTATACAAGTCTGCATAACCTTTATTCGCTACCGAAATGTAACAATCACACAACACACACTTACCTTAATGTTCCGTTCTTTTTTTTTTTTTTTTACAAAGTCTGAATATTTTATTTTTTAAGTATCACACAATGAACAATTATGGTTTGTTGTAAATCAGCACCGCATACAAGCATAAACATTCAGAGAATTTTCTAGCATTTTAATTCAGAGGGAGCAGTGTTATTCATTTTGTGTGTGTGTGTTAACAGCTCCATGAAGATTAATTCATTACCGGGACTTTTTCGTGTATGCAATGTCTCATCCTCGGAGACTACGATTTATCGCGGGAAAAGTTGACTGTTTGCTGGGTTTCAATACACGTTCAGCTTACCAGAAGATTACTGGCTTTAGCTTGTAGGTGGAGCTGTTACCCTATTTGACTGAGTCATTCTGAGCCCCGCTATTGTAATATACAGTAGACTCCCGATTATCCGTGTGCGGATTATCCGATTTGCGGATCATCCGCGCAAAATAGTTTACTTCAAATAGTTGAAAAAAAGGCGAAAAATGTTTCTGAGCAAATTTTTTTGTTATTTATAAATGAATGCTGTGTTTTCTCGCATAATGTTCAATGCCGTGTAACGATCGCAACCATATTTTTTTTTAAGGCTTTAAGAATATTTATGCCTTTTCTAGCAAACGAAACAATTAGTTCCACGTATGAATGGATTAATGATATTGCTCCGAACGTCGTACGTGAATGGATAATTAATATATTCGCGAATTTTTTTATCTGTATTTTTAGATTACAAGCGAATACCCCCTAATAATTTATGCGAATAATCGTCTACTGCATAAAATTGCTGCATTTTATTGCAGGAATGACTTTGACCTTTTTTCTTTCTACTGAGATCTAAGAAAGGGTAAAAGTGGATTATACGCGATTTTGGATTATCCGAGGCATCGGCCCCCTCCTTTAGTGCGGATAATCGGGAGTTGACTGTATCTGGTTGTTATTAGTCTGCAGACAGCTACGTTGTACCAGACGTACAGCATCCAATCATACGTGTTACAACAAACTACAGTGTTTTAAAGGGTACGTTGGCACAAGATATTTTCGCGATATGTCATCATCTCTCCTCATCCTATTAAAAAATCGGACATTTTTGAGCATCAAGAAAATTCCAGCCGGACGCAAAAAAATCCATAAAAATGAGGACATTTCCTCCTTTTGCTACACGTCTGCTAACCCTAGCTATAGTTGCGACACACGAGTCACCAGGCCTTCCTAATTCGAGTAAGAACGAATCCTTATCAAAGATTTCCGAAGTTGAAGCCATCCAGAGTGACACTTTACGTACCGAGAATAGAATGCTTTCTAATTCAATAATACATTACGCATATGTAGTAACACATGTCATTAACAAATAATTTTATTCATAACTAACTAATACCCGCGACTTCGTTTGCGTGATTTTCAATTTAATGTAACTTTGAGTCGCGCTAAGGTTCATGTAGTGTAAGTAGTACAAATTATCGTAAGAAAACCGTACAAGTATGAATTTACGTTTCCAATATCATTAAAAAAACTTTATTTCCAAAATGTAAGTAAAAAATTTAAAAAATAACATTTCGGCACTTTAAATTTTATGTAAGTTGGTAGTAAGATTAATACTGATAATATTTTAGGAAATTAGTTACGGCACTTTGGTTTGGAAAAACAAATAAACTTTTATCAAAATTATAAATGGCGAAAAACTATGTTAAGGGCGCGGTCTAACGCAATTTTATCACAATTTATTTGTTTTTTATTTGTACCAGATATTTTTTTTTACTTTAGACACAAAATGTGACTAAATTTGGCTCTTATTAAATTTTTTTATCTCTCATAGTTGTCGCGTTTTGGCTTGTTAAATCCATAACTTGCATGTTTCCGTTTTAACGCCCACACTAAAACCAACTGATATACTAAACTCAAAAAAAATCACAGTGGATAAAGACATTGCAGGCCACAATGTCATGCTCATAAAAATAAAGAATAAAAATTATTTTTATTTAAAAAATATATTTAATTTCTAAAATTTTTATTCTCAGTTTTAGAATTTTTTTTAAATACAAACAACTTTTATTCTTTATTTTTATGAGCATGACATTGTAGCCTGCAATGTCTCTATCCACTGTGATTTTGGTATAGCAGTTGGTTTTAGTGTAGTCGTTAAAACGGAAACATGCAAAATATGACTTTAACAACCCATTACACGAAAACTATGAGTGATAAAAAATTTCATAAGAGCCAAATTTAGTAACATTTTGTGTCTAAAGTAAGAAAAAAAAATATCTGGTACAAATAAAAAATGGTGATGAAAATTGCGGTATGTCGCGCCCTTAAGGGCGCCGCTAACCAAGTCATTCAAATGTGTTGCGGTGTGTTCGTAAATACGCGGTTTTTTACTGAACTGTTCCACATGTGTCCATTGTGCCACAGACGGAACACTGCTTTCGAGCCGTAAAATATAGCTAACAACAGCCTTTCACACCAACGTACTTCAAAATGTATTGATAGCATGTATGTGAAAGTCTCCTAGAAGCGTACACTAAACTTACCTAGCTACGATGAGGCATTTGATGCGATCTTCAAGGTCACCCTTATAGCTCCGTAGAGTCTTTAAAGCGCAGATAGGCGGTGCCCTTAAGGGTATTCATATGCGATAAAAATATAATTTTATATTTTTTATGAAATAGTGTTAGTTTTGTTGACTATACTTGTGAGTACATTTTCCTCTTACGAAACAATTTTAGCTAGCATAGTTTTCTCATAACGGGGTGTCAAAGTAAAAATTTGCTTGTTACACTGCCATGCAAATTGGGAAAACCATCCTACCTACTAAAACAAAATAATTCACTGAGAACTTACATCACATGAGCTATGCAATAAAACATTTAAAAAAACTCACAACGTAGTATTTTGAATACTAAAAAAAACTTAAAAAATGCGAAATTCGAAATTCCAGAAAAACGTTGCGAAATCAGCATTTTTCTTAAATACGAAAACAGTTCGCGAGATTTTTCAAATTTTTTAATACGTAGCCCATAGTACGTTATTTCACTGTGAATTATTTCACGTACGTCAGTCAATTGGTTTTCACTATTTGCATGGAAGCACAACGTGCAAATTTGGACTTTGACGCATCGTTCTGAGAAAACTACGACAGCTAAAATTGTTTCGTTAGGAGGAAACTGTACTCACAAGTATCGTCTACAAAACTAGCAATACTTCGTATAAATATAAAATTATGACTTTATCGTACTTGAACGCCCATAACGTTTGTACTGTATTACCAATAAATATTTTTTAAGCTTAAGGACGCCGTCTACCCGCGCGTAGGCTCCAAAGCGACGGAGCTAAAAGGTCGACCTTGAAGCGCGCATCAAATGCCGCGTCGCCTCAACGAGCCAATCGCTGAACTAGCGTGCAAGCTTCCCACCGAACGGTTTTTACTATGGGACACTAAGCGGCGACCATATAATTTTATTGGTGGAAAGTCTGCAACTAAGTTCAGTGCAGGTCGCAATCTGAGTTTCACATGCATCCGGTTAGTAAATGTTGAAGTACGGTACACTGAAAAGGCCGTTTTTAGCCATGTTGGAGGACTTAGAAACAGTGCTTTCAGTGAGTGTGGTGTCTTAACAATGAGGTTCCGACCTTGTCTGAAGTTTGTTTTATTTCCGTACGTTGGCACAACGGGCACACGTGGAATAGTTTCGTAGAAATAAAACCTGTTTACGAACACACTGCAGCGCATTTGAAGCATGGGGTAGTTGGCCGCCTTAAACGAGAGCAGATATCAGAAATCTTTCCAGCAGTTTTGTTTAAAATGGTTTCTGCTGTCACAGGTTTTTTTTTCAAAGCAAATTATACGTTTTCGACTAAAAAGTCTATTAACCAGAGTTTCGTTAGTTACATAATTAGCTTAAACCAGTATTTACTGCCTTAAAAAATCAGCGAATATCTAGAAGACAATTTCAAATAAAACTGCTACAGGCCGTTCTGAATAAAGTGAACACTAACGATTTAACTTTAAAAATATCACTAGCTGTTACTACATATAATTCAACATTACCGATAGTCACCTTACTGCTTGTATGGTTGGCAACGAAATAACACAACATAGTTCCTAGTTTATTCGTATTTAAATACCACAATACTGAAACTAAATCAACCGACAGCGATATAGTTGTATTTTATATCATTAATAAACTTATTTTTATCAAACTATATACATACATATCGACTAAACTATTTATCTTACACGCGCAAACATAAAGTGACGTGTCCCAGGAGGTTATACTTTTCCCGTCGTTAGCCGTTACGAGCGGAAAGATACGAATTGACTGGAAATAGATCTTTAGCGGGGCTTTTTGGAGTGCTCACTTTATTCCGAACAGCCTATAGACATATTTGTGATAAATGCTCTTGTTTAGGCGTAAAAAATTAATAATGCCTTAACGGCGTTATAGAAGGAAATAGTGAGCTTTGTAGACGTTATTTGAGGTACATTACCTCTTACAAAAAAAAACTCAGAGTGATATTTGAAAGGCAAAGTTTGCATGTTTTTACGTCATACATTCCCGAAAAAAGAAAACAATAAATACAATGAAACTAAATAATTCACAGTGGAATTACATGTCGCGGGCTAGGGCTTCAAGTCTATATAAACCCATTCTAAAGAGTATTGTATGTTAAATAAAAATTCTGAAATTTGGAAATTGTTTGTTACTTTTCGGGTTTTTTTTAATACAAAACTATTCCGCTATACTTTTTATATACTTTTAAAGCCACAGACATGCATATTAACTGCAAATTATTTCGTTACGTTATATTTGTTGCTTTTCGGGGAATGTATGAAGTAAAAACATGCAAATGTTGACATTGAAATGCCATTACGCGAAACCTGGCTGAGATAATTGTTTTTTGAAGGAGTAAAATTTACACCCAAGTAACATATACATAACTAAGACGATATCATAGAAATACAAAATTACGTTTTTTCCCCTTTTGAACGGCCTTAAGGTTGTTCAAGTGGGGAAAAAACATAATTTTATATTTGTATGAAATAGTGTTAGTTTTGTACACATTACTTGAGAGTACATATACCTCTAACGGAAAAAAAATTAGCTCATCTAGTTTTCCCGTAATGGCACTTCAAAGTCAAAATTTGCGTATTTTTACTTCATACATAACTTGAAAACCAGTTAATATAAAGAAATGAAAAAAATCATATCAAAACTACGCGTTATTGTATATGGCCTGTAGCATTTAAAACCCGTTACAAAAATGTTTATGTTAAATAAAAAATTTCAAAATTTAAATTTTTTTGGTACTTTTAGAAATTTATTTTAAACACAGAAATATTTTATAATGTGTTTGTATATGCTTCAAGCCGTAGACGGTGACGTGTAGTTTAAATGAGATTTTTTCCATTTCATTATATTTACTGGTTTTCAAGTTTTGTATGAAGTAAAAATATGCAAATTTTGACTTTGAAGTGACATTACGGGAAAACTAGATGAGCTATTTTTTTTTCCGTTAGATATTAATGTTCTCTGAAGTAATGTCTACAGAACTAACACTATTTTATACAAATATAAAATTATGAATTTTTACCACTTGAACGGCCTTAACTGAAAGCGCCAACTGGAACACGACCTTAGGTTTCACAGAAGACAGCAGAGTTGGCAGAAAGCAGCAGAAGAGGGCGGTATATCTTGTTGGCAGAGGACGAGACCTTGAGAGCCTCGCATGCATGCGCCAGGCACAGAGGTACAAACGAGGGCACCTTGGAATACCGCGGCGTGAGAGGTTATTTTGGCAGTGCCACGGAATGCACCACCTGCGTCTACAAGACACACACAGAGAGACATAGAGAGAGAAACTGCAAGAAGACCTAGTCACTCGCGCATTTGCCCGCGGACCTGACCTTCTCAACACTACTCTCTACCACACAGTATTATTGCTAGAGATGATTGATAGAGCCCGGTAGTTTTCGCGAAAATATTTTTGCCCCACTTTGTTTCAGTGCCTTACGTGCACACCTGCAGCTCAACTTCATGGCTATTGACAGAGTGTTTTTGTGCAGAGTCATTATTCATTTGACTGTGCCAATCAGTACACGGATAACTGTCACACATCACGTCTGTGATTTGCGGGTTTAACATCCAGACGCTGGGTGTTATGGCATTCAATCACTGACCACATAGCAGAGATACAGGTGCGCACGTAAGGCAATGAAACAAAGTGATGCAAAAATATTTTCGCGAAAAATACCGGGCCCTAATGATGGTATGTCGCGAAAATGTTTTGTGCCAACATATCCTGGAAAACGCTGTAGTTAATTTCAACACATACGACTGGGTGATGATGTACTTCTGACACAACGTAGCTGTCTGCAGACCAATAACAGGCATCAAATAGTACAATAGCGGGATTCTTATTGACACAGTCAAATAGGGCAACAGCTCCACTTACAAGCGACAGCCAGTAATCTTCCGGTAAACTGAACGTGAGATGAAATCCAGCAAACAGTCAAGTTTTCCCGCGATAAATTTATCATCTTTAACGACGGATTATCTCGGGAAAACTTGACTGACCATCTATCTTGCTAATAACATTTTGTAATTGTGTTTGTGTGTACATACGTATGTTTTTATATAGTTATTTTTTATTTGTATAAAATTTTTTAACCCTTAATTATTAGTAGAGGTACGTCAATTTCGCGGATTCATCTGGCAGTAGCCTAGATTGCTCAGTCCTATACACGCTCTGGACACAGTCGATTATTCATTGGCTTACAACATTACAAGCGATAGCTCTAGGAATCATTTCCTTACATACTACTAGCTCTCAGTAGTCAAATGCGTTTCGTGATAGCCGCCAGCTAATCACACACGCGATTACGAAATATATATTTTTGACGTTCAACTTGACCCGGAATGTATTTGCGAAATTGACGTACCTCTAATTATTAGTCTTAAGCTAAGCAAAATTAATGATTACAACTTTTATCTGCAATGATTTTGTTGTAGTTGTCAGAGTGTTAGTTAATGGAAGAAAATGATGTCTTGCCTATACTACGTCACCAAAAATTAAGCCAAATAAATACAATAACCGTTGTGCTACGTCGTAGATCATTCTAGGTCATTGGTCCACGGACTGTATAGCTGTGATAATCTGCAGCCCTCCCTTGCAACTACCCACTGACTTCTGCTGGCTACACTCCAAACACCTGTACATTTGTGTCACATTCCAAACTGGCCCGCCGATTTATCTTGCACCTCCTGGTGGGCCCTCAGCCAATAACAATGACGTAACAAATTGCAAGCTCGTTACGATGTACCTCTTGTGTAAATACCAGCCAATAGGCAGCTTCTGTCTGCCTGAGGACACACATGTAAGCCTACTCACGGGATGGGTGCATTACCAAACAGTTCCTGCTCGCATAATTCTTTGTTGTCAGTTGTTTATCACGAGAGGCCACGATTTGTCGCGAAAAGAATTGTGCAAGAGTTTGTTTCAATACCTTATGTGCACATACACAGTAAAAAAATGTGTACATTTACAATGAAAATCTTACAAACTAATATCAGAACGTAATAAGTCAGGTAATGAAAGTAAGATGTCAGAAACCTTTTAAAGTGGTTACAAATATCGTAAACACCTTCGCGAACTAGTAAAATAAACGTTAATGAGCAAATGTTTCGATTTGAAACAAAATAAACCTAGGAGACCTGACAAATTTTACAAAACATTTCGTAATGTTACAAAAAATTTTTTTGGAAACTAGTTTCAAGATATTAGCTGTAAATATACAAAATTTGTGTGTATATTTACAGAAATGTTTGTAAATATACAAAGAAGTTTGAGTTTTTTGTAAATTTTACAAAAAAACTTTGTAATGTTACCAAAAACTTTTATGGAAACTGGTTTCCAAAAAGCCTTTTTGTAAAAGTAAAATTTTTTTACTGTGTATGGCAGCCCTGCTTCATGCTCAGTGATAGGCCGTTTATAACTCTCAGCGTCTAGGGTGGTTCTACTCGCAAAGTACATACATCTGTGTGGTATCGCAGTAACCTTGATCCTGTTGGCACAGTCAAATGAGCCACGTCTATGCAATAATACATTCTACCAGTAACCATGAATATGTTCACATAATGCAGAATTATTATCGCGAAAAATTGTGGGTTCTAATTATCACCATGTAGTTGCCAACTTTAACTTTATATTCTGCCAACATGACTTCACTTCCTATCGGTTATGTGGTGACTAGACAGTTAGTTTTTGCCAAAAACAACACTCTGCCACAGACTAAATAGTAATACAGACACGAAATGACGTGGCGGCTCGTTTGATACGAGCGAACTTGGCCGCTTATTGGCTGCCCGAGACTGTTGATGCCAGCCCCGTGTATGTTTGGCTCCTGCATGTTACTACAGGTTTACTATTGGCCTGACTGACGGTTAGCAGGGCAACTGCCTCACGCTGATTGGCAGTAGGTGTCTCCGCCATGTTGCTGGCCAGGGAAGCCATTTTGCTGGCGTGTGTGACTGAGTTCGCTGTCCTACCGGCTGTTTCACTTCTGTATTCCTAAATATTCTGTGACTCTGCGGACAGAGCATAGCTAAAAACACGTAAGGAAATATTTTTACAAACTTATTCGTACAAGTTTGCTTAATATGGTCGCCTAAGTGGACGTATTTTACGCGTTACAGGCCTACAATTAAGAAATCGTTAAGGACGACACAGTAAACACATCACCCCTTACTTTAGTCTCTATAGGTGCAAGTACCTCTAACTGACCTGCAGTCTTCTTGCCGACAATAGGGAAAATTCATAGAAAATGTTTTTAATATTTACATAATTCTTCCGAATTATTTCCGCACTAAATGCAGCCAGGCAAAGCAATAGCTCCGTAAAAACTGTAAATTTCACAGTATTGAGCTACATTAAAAATGCCATAGTTTTTAAACGCTGCCGTTAACTTTGAAAACACGTTCTTATTGGCTATCACATTTATGACGTAACCGTATACTTGTTTTGGTTAGCCGTCGCCCACCAGGCGCTATTGTGTGTATTGGAATTTTTCATTGAATTAAAAAACTGATACAATTTAACGAACCCGGTTACGTAAAAGCTAGGTCTGGAAATTCGCCCGTTGTTAAGGCATGCGTGGTTGCAGATTTGTTAGAAGATATCATCACTGGTGTTGACTTTAAAGGAATGAAGACAGCAATGTATTAGTAGCTCTCACACATTGTGATGTTAGGTTTGAGATTATGTCAGTGTAATTTAAATTCCAGAGTGATGACAACTTACCACGAATTAATTTTAATGTTTCAGATTCGGTGTAGAATCATAAGTTTAGGTTTGAAAAGTCAGCCGAATGAAGTTCGCATGCGTACAGAAAGTTAACCTATCGAGCTAATATAAGAAATGTGTTTAACCAATCCTGGCACAGACTGGTGATCGAACGTCCGTTACGCGAGTTGGGAAAATGCTATACACAAGCAGACATGTCTCATGCGCGTTGAGAAGTTATTGAATAATCTTATAACGGCCAAAGCTCTACACGCTTATCGGCGGACATGGTAGGCGGCCACCTTAAACATTGACTCGTAATGCTTTATATATTTCATACAACTCAACTGTTTTTGTCAAATTTATAAGTAGTTATCAGGTGAAAGTAAATGTTTTTTTTCCGCCAGCGAGTGGCTTACAAGTTGTACTTACAAAGTGGTCTAGAAATGCCAACAATATATACATGTACGAAGCTATGGGTAATGATTCGCCAGTGCAGAAAATACAATACAGGTGTAAGATAACTAGCGAATACTGATTGTACCCAGTGAATTAGTGACCAAAATTAAGCACAAAATATTAATTGGTAAACATTCGCTTGGCCCACAGTTTACAAGCCGACGGAGTTTTACGCCGTCTATCTGCGCGTGAGAGGTTTTTACAATGGGACACTAATCGGTGACCATATAACTTTATTGGTGGAAAGTCTGCAACTAAGTTCAGTGCAGGTCGCAATTTGAGTTTCACAAACATCCGGTTAGTACATTTTGAAGTACGTAAGTCTGAAAAGGCCGTTTTTAGCCATGTTGGAGGGCTTAAAAACAGTGTTTTAATAAGCGTTGCGTCTTAACAATGAGGTTCCGACCTTGACTGAAGTTTGTTTTCTTTTCGTACGTTGGTACAACGGGCACAAGTGGAATATTTTCGTAGAAAAAACCTCTTTACGAACACACTTCATTGCATTTGAAGCATGGAGTAGGTGACCGCCTAGACAACAAGGTCTTACGAGCCAATGAGGGCGAATTGAAGTGAAGGGACAACACAAACATCCATGCACGAGCAAGGATTCTATATTAGGACCTCTCAAGTTGTCCTCGCTCCTTCATTCCGGCGCTGCTCCATACTCACATCATGTCACACCCTCACCCGCGCTGAAGACCTCGATGTTAGAAGGTTCTTATGTAGGTAATCTGCGTTGTCTGTGAGGCACAAAACCGATGGAGCGTTAAGAGTGACGTCGGTCGGCGTACGTAATCCATTATCGCCTCTACACACAAACCCAGCAACTGGCGCGCAGAGCTTTAATATTATTCATTTTCCTATGAGACTTTAAGTGGTGACCGTATTATTTTATTTGCGATACTTATGGTTTAAATCACAGCGGTTATTTCTGTTCATTGTGCTCATCGAATCCGGGTGGGATTTTCCTAGGCAGGACGGATTTAAAAACCTGTTTTTAGCCATTTTGAGGGTCTTGAAAATCATGTTTCCAATAAGCGATGCTAATTTTTAAACTGATAGAAACATTGCTTGAAATATGTTTTCTTTTCATAGATGTACTAACGTAATGCGCGTTTAGGGGTATTGAACCCTAACACCTGGGATTTATCTGTTTCTTCTCGAGAACTTCTGTTCCAGTCGATGTATCAAAAATGTTTGTCACGACAGGGCATACATACAAACTTAATCGATTTTCTGTAATTGCTGGAACCATAATATATTTATTAATTTACAACGGGAAACAGCTGAAAAGGAAAAATTGCTTTATTTACGGGAGTGACTACAGAGGCCACAACATTAACAGAAACAATGCCATATGGATTCCAAAAAGTGAATGAAACAATAAACCAAGCCTTGTCAGCGTGAAGAAAGTAAAATAATGTGTCTATTCCCTGATTTATAAGAAAAACCGTAAAACCGATCTGATTACTTGTAACTCGCTGCAATGCGTCTCAATCACAGATAGGCAGGAACCTTGAGTGCTGACCAAAATCTTCACTTCACTCACTCATCATCATTATAATTTATATCAGATTCACTTGGCACAGTCCTTATCTGCGAATTACCCGACACCCTGTATATCAGAGAAGCAGATTGTCCCAGACATGCAGTTCTAGCAAGAAGCGGGTACAACAAAGGCCAGTAAATAGACCCGTATGCCTTGTGATCAAACTCTGTCATCGCGATGCCAAGAGGAGGAACAAGCATGCGAAACTGGCGGCTGGGAAGACCACGCACACACGCAGTAATTACCTCGCTATAGTGAGGGGCGTGTACCACGAGTGGCAGGCGCTAATTAGCGAGCGAGATGCAAGCGCCGATATAGCGGTAATTGCAGGCCGCGACTATCTGCCGAGGCCATCTCGGGTTTTCGCCAAGTGCCGCGCCGTGGCGCCCTCTATACAGGCGCCACCCTTCCCCTACATTTCCCCTCCCTCCCTCCCTCCCTCACCCCAACAATATGTAGCTCCTGCCTTCGTCTCTCTGTAGCCCTCCTGTAACCAGACTAAAGGTGGCTACACTGTTGAGTAAATGATAATAGATTTAGGTCAGCGCTTAAAATCGAGGTCTTTAGCGCTGGAGATAGGTGACATGAGGTGACCATGGAACAGCGTTGGAATGAAGAGCGCGGGAAAAGAGAGATCCCCGAGAAAACCCACCGATCAGCGGCATCAATCGGTACGATTCCCACGTGCGGAAATACGGGGACCGACCCCTCCGGGAATCGAACCTTGGTGGGAGGCGAATGGTCTGACCACTCGACTCCCGCGGCCCCCGCTGCACAGTTGAACACCTTAGCACCTTAGCTTTCAATACATGGCTTCTTATGGAGTCTTACATAATGGTGACGCAAAGATTAAGGCGCCTCCCAACCTGCGCTTCAAATGCGTTGCAGCGCGTTACGACTATTCTTTTTTTTCACAAAACTATTTAACGCGCATTATATGTGCATATCTACGACAAGAACACACTTCAAACTACGTCGGTGTAGTTTTAAAAATTTGGAACGTTTATTAAAAACATAATTTTTCGGGTCCCTCAAAAAAGCCAAAAATTGGTTTTCCAGACAGCCGTATCTGGAAAAACAACAACCGAATTAAAAAAAAAAAGCAAAACTATAGAAACAAACTTTAGACTTTGAACTATGCTATCTATAAATAAAATAATGTGGTCACCGCTTAAAGTCACATAGGGAAAAGGATAATAGTACAGCACTGCATGCCAGCTGAGTGGCTTGCGCGGAGAGACCATAATGCATTACATACGCCGGTTAGCGACACCCTTATCGCTTCTGCCTCTCTCTCTCACACACAGACAGCCTAACTAGTGAGGCCCCTTACGGCTCGGTGTCAGTCGTCACTTAAAATTTTACCATTTATTTTCGCTTTTTTGGAATTCTAATAAGAATAATGTTAAATATGCGACTGTACCGCAAATTCTCTTTACCTTGTGATACAAGACATACATTGCGATTTAGCTGTTAACATATAATTACGCCGCAATTTGTGTAACAATTTTTTAAAATTCATAATTTACACGACAAATTGCAACCTAACTAAACATTACTAGCTCTATTGCCATCCTGGTACTATTGTGCAAAGTAAATAGAATTTGCGGTATAGTCGCCGATTTGACATTTTTACTCTCAGAATTTTAAAATTGGTTAAAATTTTTGTTACAATTACCTTTTTTTTAAATGTAAATACAAATAGACTATATGTTATAATAGGTTTGAATATGCTTCATGTAGTTTTTATGTGATTATTTTTTTCATTTCATTATGTGTATTGGTTTTCAAGTTTTGTATTAAGTAAAAACGTGCAAGATTTGCCTTTGAAATGCCTTTATGCGAAAACTGGCCGTTTTTGTAAGAGGAAAATGTACTTACAAGTAACATATACAAAACTAACAATATTTCATATAATTACAAAAATACGACTTTTTCGCTACTTAAAATGCCTCAAGGCCGTGGTCTTTCATTTATTTCAAACTATTGCAAATAACTGGAATATTTTTTACCAAGTGCTTTAAAAAAATTGCGACTGTGTACAGTCATACGATACACAATTTTGTCTGGGCGTTTTTAAAATAATGTACCGTTTGCTAGAAAAAAATTATTTTGCTTCAATTTGGTTTATTTTTACGGCAAGATATGCGACATTTCAGGGGCAAGAATCTAACAATCCGTTTGATGTATTGCAGCAGAAAAATTAAGATACAAACGGTGATATATGTGTTAAAACTGTAAGAAGGAATATTTGATACATGTATTAATTTGCGTTAAAAATATATTTTCTAACCCACTGCAAAACTAAAGTGCGAGGCTTTAACTGCGAACAGCGTGGAGTGACGGAGTGGGAATAAGGACCTCTTGTGTTCGTCGTCCTAGGACCATGTACCCAGGATGTGGCGGCAACTTCGCCTCCAACAACTAGCCGGCCACTGGAAGTAACGCCTCTCTAGTCCTGGGACGAGTGAGGATTATCGCAAGCTGAGGGAGTACTGAACTAAGGCGAGGGTTGTTGGGGAGGGGGGAGGAGTTAATCCATTGGAAATTCTAAACTGGCGCGAAGCACAACCCACTTCTCCAGGATTAATGGCTTGAAAAAAAAAATCCTCCTAAGACTCTTTCTTTCGTCTACGAAAAAAAAAAAAAAAAAAAAAACATCTCTGCAGTTCATTAAAAGTCTTGTTCGCAAAGCTTTGCAATCGCGGTTCGAGTTTAAAAATAACCTCGAACAAGTATTCAGCTGTTGAAAAGGAATTTATATCATCAACACACACTGCCTTATCTATAATTAAAATATATTACTATCACATAGTAAAACTATTAAAATTTCCTGTTTTTAAATACCAACTGCAACAGGTAACATTTTATCAATCTAGTCAGTTCACGAATATGAAAAATGCGGTGAAAATGAGGACTAGAGGAAGAGGGAGGGAAAAAAATCTCAAGCAAAAGTGTTCGCTGCATAGTTAATCCATTGCCGTAACGACGTGAAGGAGATTAGCGACATTTATTCTTAAGGAAAGCCACAATCGTCTTAATTAAGGAGGAAGTTCGCCGAAAATTGTAATTGTTTTAGTAACTTATTTTCGTACAATACATTATTTGTATTGTTGACATACGTTGCGACTATTTCTTACCGCTAACATTTGCTGTATAATGACATGTCAAAGTCTTGTTTTGCATGAAAGGAAAGACAACTGACCTACCGTAATTAAATAACTCTCACTTAACAACAATGTCACGTACTAAGTTACATCAAGACCTGTATATAAACTGCAATGCATTTTTGTTGTATTTTACAAAAATACTGAATTTTAAATTTAAAAAATTGCTAATTTCCTGAAATTTCTTACAAATTCGCGTTATTTTCTTGCTGCATGCTCGACTGCTAACTGTTGTATGCTCGTTCGATGCCTCCCATTCGCCTGTGAGTAAGGCTTCCGTACAGAACGATTTTGACCAATAGTGGAACGTTCAACATTAGCCTGATCAACCTCCTATAAGCCGGTCACGTACATATTTTATGTAGCAACAAGACCTGTTACTAAGGAAGTCACATATTTTGTGTATAGGCGGTTCGGAATAAAGTGAGCACTCAAAAAAGCCCTGTTAAATTTCTTTTTGCAGCAAATTCGTATCTTTCCGCGCGTAACGTCTCAACGACGAGAGATGTCTAACCTATCTGGACACGTCACTTAATGCTTGCGCGTTTAAGATAAATTGTGCAGTCGACAGGAACCTATGTAGTTTGACAAAAAAACATTCATTAATTACGTAAAACATAGTTATGTTAAATTTAGTTCATTTTATTTCAGTATTGCTGTATTTAAATAGGAAAATATACGGAACTACTTACTGCAATACGCTGCCAACCATACAAGCAATAAGGTAACTATTGTTAACGTTGAATCATATGCAGTAACGGCTAGTTATACTTTTCAAAGGTTAAATCTTTAGTGCTCACTTTATTCCGAACGGCCTATAGATGTGTACACAACAGTAGGTAGGGAGTTTCACATGTCTACACTTATGTTTTTTAATTTCAATTTTTTTTTACGTGCGTACTTGACTACAGTAAAATCGGCTTACTTTTTATTTTTCTTGCATCATCTTGGTATTATTGCAAAGACATATATCCCTACAATGGCGTAGGCACCCTATGTTTCACTAAATAAAGGTACAGTTGTTAGTGGACAATAATTTAGTTTGACGTGGCGCGTGGCTGCACGGTAGTGTAGCACGAAAAGTGCTTTTTCATGTGTAATTATTAAACGTGTTTCCAATGCGTTTATTTACTAAAAAAACACTTCAAATTATGTCCCTGTCATTTAAAAAAATACCGCCAGCTTATTCAAAGCATGACTAGCTCCTCAAAAATGGTAAGAAGGATTCCTTCACGTCGCTGTACTTCGGAAAGACCAGTTGTAATCGTAAAACACAAGGATACAAAACTCATTGGCCTTTGACACGTATACTTTACACAATTAAAGTAACAGGGTCATCGCTTGAAGTCTCATTGAAAAACACTTTCAACGGAAACACTACACGCTAGTTTAGTTCTTTGCGTATAGAGGCGATGAGGTGTTTGATGGACGTGTTATATTCGACTTATCGCACTTACCTGTTTCCATGCCTCAAACGTAAAGAAATAAGCTAAGGTCCAAATAACTCTTAACTTCCTACACTGACATCACTCAGGTCAATGTAAACATTAACTTAAGGCCTATACACAATTGAAAACTTTAGTATTTGACTTTCAACTTTCAATACATTGCTTCTTATGGGGTCGTACACAATGGCGCCGCCAAACGTAAAGTCAAGTAGACGTAAATTTACGTTTCCGATAAACTGAAAACTTAAAGTCAAAGTCAAGATGGTTTGCAAAGAACAGCTAATTATGTACGTTATAATAATAAATCTTTATTTCTGTGCATCGTTTTATTCTCCAGTACTAAGTTTTCATGAAAAATGTAACAGGTATGGTTTAAATGTATTCGTAAAAACTTGCAAACAGAATCTGTGAAGTATTTGTAGGCGAATTGCAAGTTTCGTCAATAGATGGCATTGCTTTTGTTCTGCAAAATAATATTATAAATGAAAAATATTTAAATATCTGGGCTTATTTTTTAATATCTTCGTGGTATGCTTTTAAGGCAAATACATAATTATTTATATCACAATCCTTCCGTTTCAAAAAAATGGATTCTAAAATCGTTTTTCAACTGTCGATAATTTAACTTTATGTTTGTATTGTGCATTGACAAAATACTTACAGCAACGGAAACGTAAAGTCAAATGTTAAGTAATCAATCGTGTATAGGCCTTTAGTCAAGACAGATTTTTAGGCTTACAGTCAAGGCCACAGCCTACACAAGCATGTAACCACAATGTAACTTTATACAGATGCGTAGACATATGAAAAATTCGCGTTTTCTTTTGGTCCCAAGCTAAAATTCCAGCAACTGTAAGTTCGTGCCACATTCGCAATTGGCCCGTGACTTATTTGACATTTGCTGGAAGTCTCTTAGCCAACAGTACAGAAGCAACTAAATGCAGGCCCATATCACTGCGTCATCGAGCAGCCAATGAGCAGATAATGTCTGCTTGAATACATAGATGTTCTTGGCGGCTATAGTCTACAGGTCAGTGAAACCGCGAATTTTTCCCGCCTCTGCAGATGCGGAGAAGACACGGTGTCTCAGTCGGTTATTGGCTGCACGGGATAGAGACCTTGCACATGATTGGCCGCTGCGTACTGAGGAAGATTCCCCATTGGTCGGGTTCCATTAGGACATCCGCCTGCAGCTGATGATCGGCGCACGGATTTTCGCCATGCCATTGGCGCCTTACGTGTAACAGTTTATATTATGCGTTTTCAACTATTCTGTGCTGCAATTATGTCGATACCACGTCTGAGAAACAAGCAAAAAAATTTCCAACAAAAAGGATTAGACACTACGAGAAAACATTCAAGTTGTTATTTTAAGACAAAGCGACACTCCAACTACTAGGTTAAGTTTTATTTCACGTCAACCTGTAGCATCTTTATATCTGACTGGCACACGCTTAAAAATACACAAATTACAACTCAATTGACTTCAAAAGAACTAAAGAACGGCCACATTACTCGGACCATTAAGAGCCTCGGGAGAGAAGAGAGCACCACTTTGGATACTTTAACGCGCGCCTTGGTTGTAAATAGAATATACTATATGGAACGTCAGGCGGGTGTCAAGGTGATTCCACTTTCATCTCAACAAAATGTTGGCAGCACTGCACAGACAGGCTGCACTTTACTGCTGCGCGTCGGCAGTTCCCGCGTAATTTAACACGCACTGTCGTGCTTCCACTCTAGGCCTACACAGTAAAAAAAAAAAAAAAAAAAAATTGTGAACGTGTTACGAAGGGAAAATCTACGCTGTGTCTCCGTGAATAAAGACTGGCGAGTGAACATAAGTCTTCTCCTCACGCATGAAGGATGATGTTGCTTGTCACGTGTATTGCTTTAGGGCGTAACTGCTTAACTGTTTACAATATCTAGATACACTGGAAAATCGCGCGGGTAAAGTTGAGTGTTTGCTAAACTGCAACGTGTTGTGTACAACATTGAAGTTTTTGTATACATATATGCTGTCGTGTATTTGAATCACAGTTCTTTCGCTCTTCAACAAGCCCAGTTACAACTGTACAGCTTTAACACAAAACTTGTGTAATTTGTCCGAAAACTGTTCACGCGTGCGACAAATTCCTTTGTCCAATAATATTAGGATAGAAGTACTACAGTTTATTATAAACTATGTTGATTTCAATTATTTTAGCGATTATCCAGTGTGTCTATATCTACTAAAATAATATACACTAAAAGTATGTTTCTTTTTTTTTTTTTTTTTTACTGCAGCACGTCTTATAGAAAAATGTTTTTGAAGCCTGTCACGATGGATAAAGACGACTTTACCAGACTGCGGAAAGTAGAAAAGAAATGCTTACCTGATTCGTACAATAGGACCAGAGAAGCATTAATCTGACTGTCATACTTTCCACATAAATTATGGGCCCACCGCTTTAACTCCCATAGAAAAAAAACTACTGCACACCAATTATGGCCGTGATCCTAAACAAGAGCAAATATCGAAAAACAGTTGCACAGGTTTGTTTAAAAAAAAAACTTATACCACGTTAACAATTTTATTGAGACATGATACAATATGGTTTCGGTTAGTTATGCAATTAAGGAAATTCTAATTAATGAATTAACTATCCAAATTCCATACAAATTTTTGTATATAAAAATGTACTGCATAGTAAAAACTTATTTTTATTACTTTTTATAGCAAAACTAGGCAATAGTTTTTCGGTACCTCTCGTTTAGGATTTTAAATATAGTTATCGCGGAAGCAGTATAAATGACTATAGACATGCAAAATTCACGATATCATTCGGTAGCAAGCTAGACTTTACTTTCCTGTACATAACAGAGCATAATCTGCGATTCAGTTGGCCATTAAATTTTATGTGTAGTCATTTACGTATGTGTTAAGGTTGTTCAAGTGGGGAAAAAACATAATTTTATACTTGTATGAAACAGTGTTAGTTTTGTACACATTACTTGAGAGTACACATACTTCTAACGGAAAAAAAATTAGCTCATATAGTTTTCCCGTAATGGCACTTCAAAGTCAAAATTTGCGAGTTTTTACTTCATACAAAACTTGAAAACCAGATAACATAATGAAATGAAAAAAATCACATCAAAACCACATGTCATGGTCTATGGCTTGTAGCATTTAAAACCCGTTACAAAAATATTTATGTAAAATAAAAAATTTCAAAATTTTGAAATTTTTTTTTTGGTACTTTTAGAAATTTATTTTAAACACAAAAATATTTTATAATGGGTTTGTATATGCTTCAAGCCGTTGACGGCGACGTGTAGTTTTGATGAGATTTTTTCCATTTCATTATATTAACTGGTTTTCAAGTTTTGTATGATGTAAAATTATGCAAATTTTGACTTTGAAGTGACATTACGGGAAAACTGGCTGAGCTAATTTTTTTTCGTTATAGTACGTGTACTCTTCAGTAATGTCTACAAAACTAACACTATTTTATACAAATATAAAATTATGAATTTTTCCCCACTTGAACGCCCTTAACGTCTTTACATAGATTGGCCTCTACCGTGTAAGTATTCTCCGCTGCAAGTCACGACAATATCGGCCAGCGGGAGACGTCGAAAGGGGCCTATAGTCACTTGTAATCTAGTCAGCTGTCAGAAAATAAAGCGAATTTTGCATGTCTCTATAAATGACGGATCATGACTTCAAGTGATCCGTGTACAAAGGCAGTATTAATTTTTCTCGTGCACCAGTCTCACTCGTATGGCTAACCTCTATCAATTCACGTCATGCTGATAAAAAAAAGAGAGAAGAATCTTCTGAAGGTAGGACCCGCAGCTACCTGAGTCGCCCAGCCATATCTGAGTAGTCTGTGGCCCAGCCCACTCCGAAGAATGGATGAGGTGAGATGAAATGGGGATGAAGCAGCGGAGGAACGCAAGGGTGGGGGGAACAGGATAAACACCGAGAAAACCCACTCAACTGCAACGATTGCCATTGCTACCAGATAAAAAAAAATCGTGATGACCAAGAACCTGAGGTGGAAGATGAGTGCTGCAACCCAGAAAGCATTATAGCCTAATGAGAGACTCCTAACTTCCACGTTAAACAATGATAATTATATTTTCGCTGAAGACGCCCGAAGTTATGTACGATTTCCCTCGTCCTAATACGAACGTTAGAACACGCAATTAAGCACAATTTTCCTTTTTAGTTATAATATTTTCGTTCTTACATTGAACTTTTCTAGACACTAAGTTAAAAGTATTTGTTATGGGTATACGTTAGTATAGATACATAAATTCAATTCGTAATTATTTAATTCCAAACATATTTTTTTCGTTGCATTAAGTTGGTAACCTAAGGAGGGGAATTTCAGCAACCTACGATTGAGGATTCGTTTTCCATATCCCAGTTACGAGGATCTGGTATGACCACTGAATAATTTTTTTTATCAATCGTAACGTGGCAGCAGAGAAAGTCACTGCTGATGACGTCACTGCGATTTTACGACTCGCCACCTCACATTAAAACTGAGCCAGAAAATAGTTCTCGTATAGTTGTGCATATTCACGCAATGTGCTTAGTATTTTTGGTAGCCAATATAAACGCCATACAAAATTTAAAAATATATGTATGTAGTTTTTATGGATAGACGAGTACATTACAGATAATTATTAGTTTAGTTTCGAAGAAAGAAACATATCTAAGTAAACGTTGAAGATTACTCAATGATGGCATTCCAGGCGCGCGAATAGGCAGGGCTATTTTGAGAGTTTACACTACAATGGGCTTTTATGTTTTAGAAAGTACTGACTGGAAACTAGTTACAATAATATCTGTACAATAATGTGAAATGACATATGTTTGCCAACACATTATTATACATAACATACTAAATAAGCAATAATAATAAATGGCGTGATAGAGTCAGTAGACGCAAGTCTAAGAGGAATTTTAACATAATAGGGTCTACATATAATATTTCCTAATGTTATTAGACATTTGTGGAGAAATTTTCAAATTAATACCTTGAAAACCAACGTTTATAATATTTTTAAAGTTAGAAGTACAAAATCTTAAAACTGTATTTTTACGGGTGGCTTAATAATAAATTGTGCTTTACTTACTTTTAAGTTTTCCGTTTTCCGTTAGGTTAGGTTGAGTTACCTTAGGTAAGGTAAGGTTAGGTAGCCTAGCCTTACCTAACTTAACGAAAGGTAGAACAGAATAATTGAAAGTAAGTAAAGCACCTTTATTTTTCGTACGACCGAGCGAGGTGGCGCAATGGTAACACGTTAGACTCGTATTCGGGAGGACTCGGGTTCAATCACCGACTCCGGCCATCCTATCGGTTTCCATTGTTTCACGAAATCGCTCCAAGTGATTTCTGAGATGATTCCTTAAAAAGGCCATTGCCGACTTTTCTCCCAGCTCCTGTCATTGTACCAAGTTGTGTCACCGTCTATAATAACCTTGCTGTCGACGAGACGTAAAGTCCACTTACCTTACCTTCTTTAAGTACGACTACTTGTAACCACTACAGAAATATTTCTCATTATAGGTGGTACATGATAAAGCGAGCACTCAAAAAAGCCCTGCTAAAGTTCTATTTTCAGCCGATTCGTATCTTTCCGCGCGTAACGCTAACCTCTCTGGACATTTGCGCATGTAAGGTAGATTGTGCAGTCACTATGAAGCGATACAGTTAACAAAAGTTTTTTAATTATTTAAAATACAATTTTATCGATTTAGGTTTCTGTGTTGTAATTAAATAGGAAAAATACACGGCGGAACTAAATGACATAATTTCGCTGCCAACCATACAAGCCGTAAGGCAACTGTAGTTAATGTTTAATTAAATGCTGTAACGGCTAGTGATATTTTTCAAAGGTTAAATTTTCAGTGCTCACTTTATCCTGAATGACCTACACTAAACTACACCTGTAATATTAATAGTATGGCCTGTGCACGGCGAGTAGCTAACCTTGATATTTTACCAAGTATGTAAAAACCAGCACATTATTACTGTCTCACAGCGGAGACAGGAGAACCAGGCAGGTCGAGTCGAACACGGCGTCCACTGAAACGACAAGCGAGGATACATAACCGGACAACGAAAATTACTGCATTCGTCGGAAGATAAATTTCTGGGAATGTTGATAATGTTGGCATATTTTAGTACTTGCTTCGCGCGCATGTCACCCAACACTATTTCCCGACATTAACTTCACTACTTAACAGGAATCCTCAGCAGTAAGACTTGACAGGCAGCTTAGTGCCTTCAACTTAAAGGCGATGATGCAACACGTTAGCGAGCCAGACTAGGCCTTAGCGCCTAGGCCTCAGAGTTGTGCTGCGATTACACTACATTTGAAACAGTCAAGCCATTATGTTATTACAGAAAATAATAGCCAATATAATGACACTTCGTAAAAAAATTGTGTTTGTTTGTTAGTCTTCTACGCGTTCCTATATCATTCATCCGATTGCGACGAATTTTTTTTCTGGGGGGGGGGGGGGTTGGTAACGAAATAAGGCAAAGGTTCAGAACAAGGTATATACAGACACACACAGGTGCGGCTGAATTCAACCGACAAAGCACAGGAGGAGGTCATTCTTGAGTAAATATTAAGCATAAACAAAACACACAGATCACTTGGTGTCTAAACTTAATATTAAGGAAGAAATATTTTTTGAGGTTCGAATTCTGAAACGGTATTTCCCAACATGTGGGAAAATAAAATACTTGGAAGGACAATTTACTTCGATTAATATAGTTATGATCTTGTAACCCACAGCAAATTCTTAAATATACCTACCAACCTTATGAAAATAACAGGGGTGGCCCCCTTCTACTTGCACACAACTTTTGCTGTGTCAGGAAATTCTAACAATTGATAAAGGTTTATTGAGTTATGCGACCCGTATAGCAAAAATTATCCTCTTGTTGCAACTGCGTACATGTGTATTTTTTTTGTCAGTGCACATGGGACGGTGGACATTTATTTACTGTAAAGGTGTGGAAAAATACCGTTTCAAAATACGAACTTCAAAGGCTTATTTCTTCGTTAATATTGAGCTAAGGCACAAAGTGGTCTGTGTATTTGGTACTCATTATTTACTTAGGAATATTCAGTTCCATCCTGTGTGTATACAATAAATTATATATATATATATATATATATATATATATATATATATATATATATATATATATATATATATATATATAGGAGGGAGAGTATAGAGGAGGGGGCAACTGAACCAGAGGGACATGCCAGGGTACGCAAAATTTTAAATGGCATTGCAACGTATGCTGGGGCAGCTAGTGTTAAAGAAAAAAGACGACCACATAACGAACTTCCATTAAAAAAAGGTTTTCGCTTTGTACTGCTGTCAATTACAATCATTATGTGCTACAAATGCTACAATTTCAAAATTCGCACGACGAAATAATATAATATCAATTCTTCTAACGACCCTCCTAATTAAAATTTATAACTAACACCACTTAATATTTTCGCATTCCTTGCAGCATTACTCGGTGGATATCACAAGAACAGAAACCGCAGGCATAATAAAAATAAAGTAAATAGTTCTTGGCACTCGAGTACTCTCGCGGGACAGAAATTCCTCCAGCGACAAAGATTTCTCGCGCGCCATTTCTCTCTCCGAGTCTGTGCTCGTGGGTAGGCGTGTCTTTCGACGAGAAACATCCCCCCACTCGCACCGCGACTTGTAGTTCCTCTCCCACGCAACGTGCCCAGAATCACAGATGACGGTACCCGGAGGAAGTACACGGGGGGAGGTTAGACGAAGCCCTGGAGGCCGCAAATCAAGCCGCGGTATCGCCGCGAGAGTAACGAAAAGAGTTAACAGCGGCTGCGCGGTGGCGCAATTTCAGGGTTTGTGGGTGGCACGACGAAGGAGGGGGGGAGGGGGTTGCGAGATTGGAGCAGGGCACCAGGGAGCGGAATGAAGAATGTTCCAGATTCTGTGCGAGGACTGAAAACAGGAAGTTGAGCCTGGTAGCTCGCTATATACGTGTACCCCCCCCCCCCCCACACACACACACCGGGTCATTCCATCCCAACCACCAACCCTCACACCTCAACGCAACCAAGACGGGAGGTGAAAAATAATGTACTTCTCACAAAGAATGTGTATTTATAGTTCCGCGCACAAAGGCTGCCGAGGGAAAAGCAGTCCAGGAGTGAAAATAAAAAAATGGGGGAGGGGGAGGCCTCGAAATGAGCGGGCTATAAAACAAAATACCCAAAGGGAAAACAAAAGCTTCGCGGCGCCGAATAAACAAGAGGAGCTCGGGGCTAGGCTTGCCCGCAGAACCCCTCTAATAAAATGAAGCATGGTTACACGAACCAAATAAAAGATGCATATATATCGCTTCCGTGTGATTCATCGGGGTAGAAAGTGTATCGAGTAATAACGGCTTCCGATTCGTTGCCGCCGAAGCTGGGCTGTAAACCAGGCCGAGTTTCCGAGAGCGGCACGGAAGGAAAGAATGAGCATCCGGGGGATAACTAAAAGGCAACCTCAAAAGAGATTTGTTCGAATGTTCGACATTTTCGGTGCAGGACATTTCACGGCGTAATCAACCTTTAGTCCGTCTCCCGTACTATTTATAGTTTCCGACAAGTTGTGTTGGCAGTCCCGTCTAAAGTTATTTTCAAGGATACAGCAGTGCTTTGTTCTGAAAAAAAAAAAATCTTTCACGGGTGGATAACTGAAATTCTTATGAGAGAGGCTAGACTAAGGTAAGGTATTTGGGATTTACGTCTCGTCGAAAGTGAGGTCATTAGAGATATGTGACTCGTAATTTAGTACAACGACAGGAGCTGGGAGAGAAGTCGGCCTTCGTTAAAAGTGTTCACGTGGCAAAAATCCATAATTTTATATTTGAACGACATAGTGTTCGTTTTACAGACGTTACTTGTGACTACATTTTCTACATGTAAACATTTTTTTTAGCTCTCTCAGTTTTTTCCGTAGCAGCATGCCAAAAGTCAGAATCCGCAAGTTTCTGGTAATAACAAAAACCAAGTGCCTTACACGGATGAAATAATTTACACTGAAATGGGATATTTTGAGGAATATGCTAAAATAATGAAAAACACACAACATTCATTTAGTATTTTTTTTAAAATTGCCATAAATAAACTGTTATCATTTTAAAATTTTATTTAAAAAGTACAAAGGAATCTCATTTAGTGTTTTTTTTTTTAATTTGTTAGCATATTGTCCAAATCTAATGTCAGTGTTAATTATTTCATTCGAGTAAGACAGTTGGTTTTTGTTATCATGTTCCCGTAACTTGCAAAGTTTGACTGTCATGTCACTACGGGAAAAACTACGAGCGTTGAAAAATTTTTACAAGTGGAAAGTTTAGTCACAGGTAACGTCTATAAACGAACATTATGTCGTGAAAATATAAAATTACGCATTTTTGTCACGTGGACGTTCTTGAGGAACCGCCCCGGCAATCGCCTGGAGTTATTTACATAAACCACGGAAAACCAAACCAGGATGTCCGGAACCGAGTACCGAACTCGGGTCCTCCCGACCGAATGCAAGTCTAACGTTTTATGCTAGACCAAGATGTGTATTATGCTATTCACGGGAAGATGAGGCAATTTAAGCCACCCTTTGTTCATATTAATCTTTCGCCTCGGGTGTTGGTTCAGAAAAATTGTCTCGTTTCTCCGCATGTGGGAATCGTGCCGGTTTTCTCGGAGATCTCACGTTTCCCCCGCCCCTTCATTCCGGTGCTGCTCCATACTCACCTCACGTCACCTCTCACCAGCGCTTAAGACCTCGATGACTGGATTCAATTTATTGGACCGTGGTTTTCTTTTATTTGTTTAGTTTTCTTTGACAGTCATTCAATTTGCAATGGAGTACGTCCAAGAAATTGAATCCATGTCATGCTCTCCCATTGCACAGTTCTTTCAAAGATCAAAGACCTCGATGCTAAGCGATGACAAAAATTTCATTCTCGTTTCTCGTCAGTACTTACTATTTCATCAAAGTCAACGGACATTAAATAAAAAGTAATTTACAAAACATTTTTGGACGAAAATTGAATAGATAGAACCTTAAACTGCCCTTGTATTATATATAATTCAGTATATTTTACTGGTATGGATGTAAATTTATTTTAAAAAAATTATTCGGTAATTAACATGAAGTACTATCAAGACGCTGGTAGGCAGTAAGAGAGATATTGCCCAAACGTTTCCAAGCAAATGACAAAAATGTAAATCACAAAAATTGCTGTGCAAAAATAATATATCAAGAGAGCTGTTTAAAATCCACTGATAAGTAATACAGGACAGTATTAGCGACAGTTTGTGTGTGCGCGCGAGCGATTGTGCGCGCGAATGCATGTGGGTCATGCCGGAGATTGTATATTACAGCAATCCCCCATAACACCCCACAAACCCCTTCCGGTATGAAATATCTCGATCGTTTAAAAACGCTGATGGAAAAGCTGTGTTTCAAATGGCTTTGAGTTCATTAATCAACAAAATCCATTCTCGTTATAAAAAAAAAGACAGTCGGCCCAGAGAAAGAAATTACATTTCTGGTTATAATTTCGCGGTTGCTGATGTGGATTGTATTTTCAATTCGTACATTTGAAGCCTGAAATACTGTCGCTCTGTTAACGCTTGGAAACAATCTACCGTGTCAAAATTGAAAGCACCCTTCTCTGGTACATCGGTTAAGGCTATGCTTTCTTGTTTATACTCTTTTTTAACGGTATTCATTTTTTACGCCTAAATGAGAGTGGATTTCAAAAATCTGTTTTGCAGTTTTGTTAAAAATAGTTTTCTCCATGTTTTAGGTAATTTTTAGGCAGTAAATATTATGGTTTCAGCTAATTACGTAATAAACGAAATTATGGTTGACGTTTTAGTCGAAACCGTCTTGTTTAACATATGACGACAAAACCCACTGTTGCGGGTTAAAAATGTCTTTATTATGCCCAAGATAATGTCAAAAATAAAAACTGTTTTTTTGTAAATAGTTTCTCTTTGCTTAATTCCAAGCGAGAAAACAATGTAGCTAGTGTTTATACGGTAATTTCACTAGGTGTTCGACTAAGGTCACACGTCGCAGTTATGCTATATTTTGTAATTTCGTCAATAATAGAATGTCGCAGCGAAAGAGTATAAAACTGCTATCGTTCAAGCTTAAAGACATAATAATCTCCAGATCAGTAGAAACGAGATAGAATGGCCTTACAGCAGGTTTTACACACGCACACCGTCCGTGATGTTGAAAATGTACTTGTCAATACTTGGGTAAATATTTCGTGTATAGCATTTGCCACGAGATATTGTGGATTCAAATAAGGCCAAACATTATAATTCCCCTCTTATTCTTGACGACTATTAATAAATAATGCAGAAATTACTTCTAAAAACATGTACAAATTATAATTACAGCAAAAAGGCTACGAATATGCTCTTGTAAAAAAGCTGGCTAATATTTTTTTTTATCTTCATGTGTTTACATACGGTTTCATCAAGCATTTCGAACAGCTAGAAAAATAATATTAATTCACACCACGTACGATAGGGCTCAGTATTTTGCACATATGGATTTGTCATTAATATTATTGGTATTATTTTCCAGTTATCACTCGGTGTGTGTGTGTGTGTGTGTGTGTGTGTGTGTGTGTGTGTGTGCGCGTGTGTCTGTGACAACTGACAAGACATACAGGGTCTGAATGCCAACTGAAGAAATGAGCAGAGCAGTGCGCCTACATGACAGACAACCCTCTTGTGGTATACAGGTTGCATAACGGCAGGCGTAATTAACCAACTTTAAAAAAAAATATTACAAAAATATAAAATTAAAAATCTAGACCGTATTAACGTCACACAAAGACAAATTTCCTCCTTCACCTCAACATTTTCCTTATTAATTATAAACAAAATGTGAAATTAGATTCAGGGTTACAACTTCCCGAACAAGTAGCCTACAATGATGCCACTACCACGTTTATTAATCTTACACGGATGATGTTAACATGTGAAAACAAACACTTCTAACAGCTTCGTTTACGTAAACTTTATACAAAACATGGTGTTTAACATTACGTAGCTTCTTAATTACATACATAAAAGCATTTCCGAACGTCTTGCCTTTATGACGCCTCCTACCTGTCGCTTCAAACGCACAGCAGATGTTCGTACACACTTGTTCTTACGAAACCCACATCCGCCCGCTGTACCAACGTGCGAAAAGTTAAACACTTCCGACAAGGACGAAATGTCATAGGTACGTATTATGATAAATACGTACTGGCATTCCCAGACATGACAGTAATCACAATTACACCTTTGCTTGCAACTGTTATGATTTGCTTATAACAAAAGTCCCTCGTTAAATAGACGAATTCAATATACTACCAACTCTACATTTTGGAAATCGCGTCCGTCGTGCTATTTTAAATCCAGCATTATTGTAACCGCCTCTAGTGGCGTGTAGCTGTGCAGGATGTGATGCAAACAATTATAGCCAGAGACCACGATTTTGGTGAAAATAATTCTGCAACAATTAGTTTAGATGCCTTATGTGATCATATGCAGCCCTGTTTTGTGGTCAGTGATTGGCTGTTTTAAACTCTCAGCGTCTAGAGATCTACCACGTCTGTGCAATAATACATTCTGCCAGTAACCATGAAGCAGATCTGTATATGTGCACGTAAGGCATTGAACAAACTGTTGCAGAATTATTTCCACCAAACATCGTGGGCTGTAGTTACAGCACGCGCGTTCTTGCGCTGCGCCTGAACTGACGCAACCCGGTGACCGACGTACTTTTTCGTGGTTAGTGTGAAACACGGAGTTTTTTCCCCTCTGTGGTCTTAGCGAGGGTGTTGCAACTTGTGACGGGCGCGGGGGCAACTCGGCGACTTTCGCGTGCCAGATATTCCGTGTGCCTGTTCGGCTTTAATGAATGCTTAGCGACGGAAACTGGGCAGGTGTTTGGAAAGTTGCCTGCCTGGAGTTGTCCTTCAGTCTGGACTCAGCTGCACTCGAGACATTGTGCTCCTGTTCCGTTCGTTGACGTCACTGCTCATACTAGGAATACACTAGTTACTGGACCAGACACGTGATACGTGCTGTAGCGAGCTACGGAAACTAGTTTTTTTTTTGTATAACTATTTAAAATGTTTCCAATGCGTTTACCTACGAAAAGAAGACACACTTCAAACTGTGTCCGTATAGTTTTAAAAAAGCCGTCCGTTAATTAAAAACCATGATTACCAAGCTCCTCTAAAGTGGTCAAACTGACTTTTTTTCACGTTGCTGTAGCTGAGAAAATATCATTCGTAATCGTAAAATCAAATCATAGAAACCTGCGTTGCCACATACTTTCCTGCAAATAAAATAACAGGGTCATCGCTTGAAATCCCGTTGGAAAACACTTTCTACAAAAACTCTGCACGCTAGTTCAGTACTCTGCGCCTAGAGGCGATGAGGTGTTTGACGTACGTGTTATATTTGACTTATTGCCTTCTTCTTGTCCATGTCTCAAACCTAACAATAAAATATGAGGTCCACTAACTCTTAAGGCGGCCGCCTGGTGAAGAGTGTGTTTGTGTGTAAGAGTGGAATAGTTGCAATCAAGATGCCGCTATTGGTCAAAAACAAAATATTTGAATGTGATAAAACGGCATTCGTTAAAATTATTGATTAAAATTATGGATTCTAGGTTAGGTTGAATGCCAATATTGTATACTTCATCTAGAGACATGCAAAATTCGCGTTATCATTTGGTAGCAGACTAAACTTAACTTTCCTATACATAACAGAGCATAATCTGCGTTTCAATTGGCCACGAATATTTGTGTGCTGTCATTTATGTTTGTGACGTCTTCACAGCGATTAGCTTCTACCGTGTAAGCATTCTCCGTGGCAAGTCACGACAATATCGGCCAGCGGGAGACATAGAGCAAGCCTATAGTCACTTGGAGTCTAGTCATGCTGTCAGAAAATAACGCGAATTTTGGTTGTCTCCATACATTACAAATAAATAGAGACATGCAAAATTCGCGTTATCATTTGGTAGCAAACTAAACTTCACTTCCCTATACATAACAGAGCATAATCTGCAATTTAATTGGCCACGAACTTTTATGTGTTGTCATTTACGTGTGTTACGTCGTCACTCTCTACCGTGTAAGCATTCTCCGCGGCAAGTCACGACAATATCGGCTAGCGGGAGACGACGAATGAGCCTATAGTCACGTGGAGTCTAGTCAACTGTCAGAAAATAACGCGAATTTTGCATGTCTCTACAAATAAACAAGGAAAAAACGGAACTACTATAAACTCCTATGTCTGTCGTATGCAGTGTATGTACGGATACGTATATAGTAAATTGCAACAGAATTCCCTCCCCCCTCCTCTACTTCCTGAAAATAAATTCTGACCGTGATTCAGATGACGGTCATAGTCGCTGCTCGCTCCAGCCTCATTACTGTACATATCTCGGCGGCCGCACTCAATAAAGGTATTATTAGGCGGCGCGCGAGAATAAACTGTTGTGGAGGCTGTTTGCTTTCACTGATGTGCTCCCGCCGTTAAATTGGACTGCACGGCGCGCCGAGAGATGCTCTGGTCATTATCATCGCCCGTTGTGGTTATTACTGGAACGACGTGTTCCAGACGATGTGCAGGTGATTCTCCTGCCCGCCCTTCCCTTACCAAACCTCTCCAACCTTCTAGCATGTGATTAGTGTCTCCTGCTGGGAGGCCTCGTCGCTGGTCCTCACGTACCTTTCTGGAACATTCCACGATGTTCTTTTAACAGGGCTCATTACAGGGCCGCTGGTTAAGGGGGAGTGTAAGACAATTTTATTGTATTTTCAGTTTTTGAGAAATTACATTTATTCACATTGTATTATCAAAATTTTCCCTTCAACAAAGCATGTGATTTATTCTTGGTAAACTGCTTGAGATAAATATTAATGGAATCTCTCATCAATTTACTATGCAGAATCATTGCAAGATAATTCTTGATAACTAACGTACAACTCTCTTGCAACGATTCTGCATGACAAACTAAGGAAAGATTACATTACTATTTAAGTGAAGTAGTTTAATCAATAATAATAATAATAATAAGCTTGCAGTCACGAAGTTTGAACGTGGTGCAAAAGTCAACACTTTGAGGACAGCAACCATTTCCCAAATATCAAGACAAAATATGAGTAAGTAGCCTGAACACACAACTGCATGGACGCCAACACTACTGGCGTCTACTGCCTTCTTATTGGTCTACACGACATCGGACATGCCAACTGAACTGCACAACGTTCATTATTGGTCAACCTACAAGCTATGGTAGGTATGCTGAGTTGACTGGGCGTCATTCAAACATCCCGAACATCTCTATCCATCTATCGTCATCATTTTAGGGCCATACCAAAAACGCTTATTTTCAAAATGAAATATATTGTTGTTATGGTTGTAGAAATTGTGCTATATAGTATTGAATAGTGGCGAAACAAACGAATGTAATTGTTTACGAATTTTCCCATACAGTACTGAAATAATATTTGCGTAGCCAAAGACACACTCGGGAATGGTCTTCCAAGTGCTAAAATAAACAAATTATCTGGATAAATTTTATATATATAACTTCCAAACAAATGTAATTTATTTTCTGTAAGATTTGTCTAAAATTTTTATCCCAGAACTAACTTTCTATACTTTAAATATAAAATAGTAATTTCACAACGTTTGTAACCCAAAATTTAATGGACTTGTATTTTTATACAATATACTTTTTTTGTCACAATATTACGTATGATATTTTACATATACCATTCCTTATCTGAAAGAGTAGTCTTCAAAACTGGTACACCACGATAATGTATTAATTTAAAATGTAAGCTACGTGGTTGAGGATCAGCGTGGTGGAGGATCATGTGCCGAGTTCTGAAACATTCTCTTCACGCAAATCGACCTGTGTGTCGTAGTTCGGAGCAAGGAGATCATGAGTATCGAGACACGAGCAAGCAGCTGTTTGAGGTGTAAGTCAGGATTAACGTCAGACTAAGCTGACACGCAACGAGCAGAAACATTAAAACGGCAGGTGAGACGTGTTCTCAGCCACGCGCACAGAAAAAAATAAATAACGACTCGTCTAGTTCCGAAATTCAGCTTATAATCGGATACGTATTCGTATAACAATTTTCTCGCCTGACTTTTTTAAATCTTTATTTTTCCTTTAAACGTTTGTTGATCATTGTAAGTGGGTAAAAGTTAATATAGGGTGGGGAGGGAAACCGAACGCAGGTATATCACACCCTAGATTTGAAAGACATCTGTAGTCGTCTACAGGGCCGAATTTACCACCACGGTCGGCCGACGTAATACAGTATCGGCCTAGAGATGATGGTTTATCGTGGGAAAACTTGACTATTTGCTAGGCTTCAACATACGTTCAACTTATCAAAAGATTACTGGTTTTTCCTTGTACGTGGAGCTACTGTCCTATTTGACTAAGCCAATAAGAATACCGCTATTATAATATTTGATGCATGTTATTGGTCTGTAGACAGCTACGTTGTGTCAGTGTTTTCAAGGCTATGTTGGCACAAAACATTTTCGCGATACACCATCATCTCTATCGCCTCTACACGCAAACCCAGCAACTGGCGCGCAGAGTTTTACTATTATTCATTTTCCTATGAGACTTTAAGAGGTGACCATATTATTTTACTTGCGATACTTATGGTGCAAATACCAGAGCTTATTTCTATTATTGTGTTTTTCGAACCAGGTTGGAATTTTCCTAGTTACGACAGTTTTTTTTTTTTTTTTTTTTTTTTTTTTTTTTTTTTTTTTTTTTTTTTTTTTTTTTTTTTTTTTTTTTTTTTTTTTTTTTTTTTTTTTTTTTTTTTTTTTTTTTTTTTTTTTTTTTTTTTTTTTTTTTTTTTTTTTTTTTTTTTTTTTTTTTTTTTTTTTTTTTTTTTTTAAAGCCATTTTGAGAGTCTTGAAAATCGTGTTTCCAATAAGCGCTCCTAATTTTAAAACCGATGAAACATTGTTTAAACTGTGTTATCTTTTCGTAGATGTACAAACTTAGTGCAAGTTGAGATGTTTCTTCCAAATATGATTACCTGTAACACGCTGCAATGCATTTCAAGCGCAGGTAGAGAGGAACCTTAACATCGAGGTTTAAAGCGCCGGTGAGGGCTGACATGAGGTGAGTATGGAGCAGCGCCGGAATGAAAGGGCGAGTGAAATGGCATTTCCCGGAGAAAACCCGCCGATCAACGGCAACGGCACGATTCCCACGTGCGAAAATATGGGGACCGGCCCCTCGCCGGGAATCGGCCCCGGATCGTCTTGGTGGGAGGCGAATGGTCTGACCATTCGTCCACCGCGGCCCCCTTGTCTGTTAGTATTGTCTGCTCTATGGCTAACAGTAATTTTCAAATAACTGCATTAGAGTTAAGTTAAATAATTATTTCATTACTATTATTGCTATTATACACAGCGAGAGAACAGAGCAGAGTTATTTTAAATAATGTAGTGTTGAATGTGGGAAAATAACGCTAGTTTGTAAAGAAGGATGGGAAAGAGAGACTGTAGGGACGCTAAGACTCACGGGCCTAGGGTGCTTAATTGCATTAATCCGGCTCTGGGCGTCTACCGAATCCTCTAAGATGATTAGGTAGGTTAGAGATTAGGAAGGACGAGTAATGAGACCAATGACGGAGAAATGACGGAATGCAAACGGCCGTTCAACTGATTTCATGACAGGTAACTGCAGCTTTCTCAAGGTATACTCCATTTTACATAAGTTTGAATAAATTTTTGACAGCAACTTAGGGCAATAATTTGTAATATTTTGTGATTTGTTGATTTGTAGCGTTAAATAAGACAAACTTTGCAGTACAAATACTGAAATGGACTTTTCAGGCCCATTTTAGAGCTAGGAATGTACTGTACTGTGCAACAAATCACAAAATATTAAAAACGTTTTCCCATAAGTTGCTGTCAAATTTATCCAAATTTATATGAAACAGAGTATAGATTTAGTCAAATTTGACAGCTACTTATGGGCAATAATTTTTAATATTTTGTAGTATTTGACACAGTGGAAGTCATTTTTAGTCCTAAAATGAACCTTAGATGTCCTATTCACCATTTGCACTTTAATGTTATTTTGCATTGTAACACAAATATTCTCTGCCGGTAACCATAGAGCAAATCTGCAGACATGTGCCGAAGACATTTAAATAACTTGGTATAGAATTCTTTTCGTAACAAAATAGATTCTTATATGACCGGAAAAACGACACGTTAATCACAGGTTACAAGAAGCCAACTAGCTACAAGAACAGCGTACATCAAAATATTTCACGACTGCAACAGTCGAGATCGTACATCAGAGACAGAAGGTGTTGCCTTCAAAGGTTCTGTTAGTTGTCAAGACTCGCATGTGAGAAGCGAATAACAAGCTGAGACATTGTCCGTGAAAGCGGAGCAGAAGGTGACCGTGCTTCGTGGCGAAGTTGGCCTGATGCCTAGCCACCCCCCCCCCCTCCTTTTTCTTCTACATCTCCTAGTGACCTTGCAGGACGGGGGCGTTGTTTCTGGGAGTTAGGACTCCTGCCATGGTCGAATTGTCTCAACTTTTAGTAATAATTGGTAGGGACCCTGTTTTTTCGCGAAAAGAATTTTGCCCCACTTTGTTTCAGTGCCTTACGTGCACATCTGCAATTCTGCTTCAAGGTTATTGGCAGCGTGTATGAGTGAAGAGCCGTATCTCATTTGACTGAGCCAATTACAAAAACTTTCCTGAAACATCACACATCTGTGATTTGCCGGTAGAATCTCAAGGCTCGTGACATTTAAATATCTAATCGCTGACCACGAAGCAGAACTGCAGATGTGCACGTAAGGCACGGAAACAAAATGAGTAGAGACCGGAATAATTCGCGGGTTCACTAACCTGTAGGCTAGCCTCCAAGAACATGTATATATTCAAGCAGACATTATCTGCTCACTGGCTGCTCGATGACGCAGTGATATGGGCCTGCATTTAGTTTCTGTAGTCTATTGGCTAAGCGACTTACAGGAAGTGTCAAATAAGTCACGGGCCAATTGCGACAATGGTACGACCTTACAGTTGCTGGAATTATAGCTTACGGCCGAAAGAAAACGCGAATATTTCAGGTCTCTAAAAATGAGGCAAAATTCTTTTCGCGAAAAACAAGGGTCCCTAATAATTGGAGATGACGGTATATCGCGAAAATTTTTTGAGCCAACATACCTTTGAAAACACTGCAGTTTTTTGTGACACCTGTTATTAGGTGATATATAGGGCCAGGAACATTTGGTGAACATATTTTGCCCCACTTTGATTCAGTGCCTTACGTGCAAACCTGCAGCTCAACTTCATGGTTATTGACAAGAGTCTTTTGTGCAGAATTGTTATTCATTCGACTGTGCCAATCAGTACACGGATAACTGCCACACATCACGTCTGTGATTTGCAGGTTTAACCTCCAGACGTGATACAGCATCCAATCACTGACCACAAAGCAGAGATGCAGGTGCGCACGTAAGGCACTGAAGCTAAGTGCTGCAAAAATATATCCGCGAAATTTTCTATCTCTAGTGATATATGTCTGACAGTCTGACAAAACGTAGCTGTCTGCAGACCAATAATAGGCATTACAATAGCGGGATTCTTATTTTCTCGTATAAGCATAAGCCAGTAATCTTCTGGTAAGCTGAATGTGCGTTGAAACCCAGCAAACAGTCAAGTTGTCTTGCAATAAACCATCAATAGAGATGGTGATTTATCGCGAAAATTTCTCGAGCCATCTTAGCCTTCAAAACACTGCAGTTTCTTGCATTATGTATGATTGAATGTTGACTGCACGACACGACATAGTTGTCTATCGACGAACCACATTTGTAATATAATACACCAGCAGAATTCTCACTGGTTTTGTCAAATTGGGTAACCGTTAAACGTACATGCGGTAACCAGTAGCATTAAGAAAGTGTCCGAAATGCTGAACCTACGTTTAAACCTAGCAGACAGTCAAGTTTTCCCGCGATAAAACACCATAGCTGACCATCACCTCTAGTAATAATACAATGTTATCATTATATGTAGATTTTTTGTTGTAACGTATTTTCAACAATTTTTCAACTGTGACACTTAAAAAATAGTAAAAAAAATTGATTTCTGATACTATTACATTTAAAATTCTGCTGCGCGTCGAAATAAATATTTTGCCACTAAATTCCTATTCAAATACGTCAATTGAGTGCAAATTCTCCCTAAGTTGACAACATTGAGGGCGACACATGGGAGTTCCCTGCAGGTAGGCTGGGCGATGAAGACAAAGGTCCAGCTGGGGAGTCCCGCGTGTATAAGGTGTATGTGGCGTCTAGGCGGCGCGGCGTCAATCACTGCTGCCACCACACGCCAGCTTAAAAATACCTCGAGCACCGGGATAAATATACCTCTCCCTCCCCCGTCACCCTCGCTCTGTAGTGTGGCCTTAATCTGCTGCGCGTGCAGGTTCCCCTGTGGTCGTCTTCTCCGCATAACTGCGCACACTGTTTACATTCCTCGCATTCGCCGACATTCTAACTGGAACACACCTCTACTTATTTATGTTCTATGAAAAATCATTTACGTAGTTTGGGGCGCGGTCTACAGCAATTTTCATCACCATTTTTTTTTATTTCTTATTTGTAGCAGTTATTATTTTTCTTATCTTAGACACAACATGTGACTAAATTTGGCTCTTATGAAAAATTTTTATCTCTCATAGTTTTCGCGTAATGGCTTGTTAATGTCATATTTTACATGTTTCCGTTTTAACGACTACACTTAAACCAACTGATATACCAAACTCAAAAAAATCACAGTGGATAAAGACATTGCAGGCTACAATGACATGCTCATAAAATTAAAGAATAAAAATTATTTGTAGCTTAAAAAACAATTATTGAATTCTTAAAATTTGTATTTTCAGTTTCAGCGATTACGCGAAAACTATGAGATAAAAAAATTTCATTAGAGCCAAATTTAGTCACATTTTGTGTCTAAAATAAGAAAAAAAATATCTGGTACAAATACAAAATAAAATATTGTTGATGAAAATTGCGGTATACCGCGCCCTTAACGAAATACAATCCGTTACGTCTGCATCAGTTTATGGACGCATGGCTACGTAGAGGATTAAAGAGAGGAAGAGAAATTCAACCCCCCCTTCCTTTTTCTCCTCTCCCTTTCCCAACTGAAACGTACGACATAGCGGAACGGCAACTCATTGGTCTCCCGTTCTTCCGGCCATACTGATTTCGGTTTTCCATAGTTTCCCGAAATCGCTCCAGGCGAATGATTGGACGGTTCCTTAATGAAGGCCATGGCCGACTCCTCTCCCAGATCCTGTCCTTGTACCAAGTTGTATGTCTCCGTCTATAATGACCTACCTGTGGAAGAGGCGTAAAACCCACTTACCTTACCAACCGAAAAATTAGGTTTTTTTACATATATAAAATATTACAAATTTCAAACATGCATTAAAAAAAATCATGACAAAATTTCTTATTAAGTCAGCGTTCGGGAATTTCAAACACATAATTTCTAATACTGTCTCGGACGCGAGTTTAATATCCACCCTGAAAAAATAAATAAAGTTTTAGGTTATAAACACACATGGGCACTTCAATGTTATTTGTGAAAACACCGAACACAAATATTCATGTTATTTGCAAACCCAATCGTTAAAAATTATCCAGGTTACAAGTTTCTGCTACGTTGTGTTGTTTACACACCTAATTTTGCCAGTGCCTAAGTCAGCTACTAGCGTTTGTGTAAAGTAGTAGTTGCAGTGCCTTCAAAAACCAATTCCCAGGTATCAACTGTTGAGAAAACTCAACTTAAGATACTTTACGATGAATTATATGTAACAAACACACAAAATTAGGAAGATTTTGTTAAAAAAAATAAAAGCAAAAAAAAATTGTAATTTATACGACCCTGAAATTTTCCATGGATAAAAAAGAGCAATCCTAGAAATAAATATCTGGCAAATTGCTGATCATGCAGCTAGTGTGACGCGTTTATGGTGAAATATTTAAGGTAAATCGAGGGAAGAATCCACACTCAATGCATTTTGAAGACCTTATGTTTGAATAAATGTGCAAACATATTACCATTTTCGTTCGATATTGATGCAAGTCAGTAATGAACTATATGTAGAGATGTTAGTTAGAGGTACGTAGATTTCGCAGATACATTCCAGGTCAGGTTGAACGCCAATTATGTATACTTCATAGTCATGTCTGTGACTTGCTGGCGGCTGTTACGAAACGCGTTTGACTACTGCAAGCCAGTAGTAAATAAGGAAATAATGTGAAGTGCTATCGCTTGCTACCTGCTTGTACGGTTATAAGCCAATAGATAATAGATTGTGGCCAGTGGGTGTATAGGACTGACAAGTCTAGGCTGCTGCCAGATGAATCCGCGAAATTTACGTAACTCTAATGATAGTTTATCGCGGGTAAACGTGACTGTTTGCTAGAGTTCAACACACATTCAGCTTACCAGAAGATAACTGGCTTAGTTTGTACTTGGAGCTGTTACCCAATTTGACTGAGCCTATAAGAATCCCGATATTGTAATATTTTATGCCTATTATTGGCCTGTAGACAGCTACGTTGTGTCAGAAGTATATCACCCAATCATTAGGGACCATGTTATTTTCGCGAAAATAATTTTGCACCAGTTTGTTCCAGTGCCTTACATGCACATCTGCAATTTCTGCTTCATGGTTGTTGGCAGCGTGTCTGTGAGAAGAGCTGTATCTCATTCCTCTAACTATAGAAAGTTTAAATAATAATTAAAGAAACGTAAATAACCTGTATGACTGGCATATTACCTGAGTTACCACACAACGCCGACGTCAGCGTAAAATATTAAGTTAGATGAGCGTGTCACCCTAACTAAGTTATTACTGCAAAGACAGCAGAGATAGGATTCCTAGTTGTTTTCTACACTTAATTTCAAATTATGTAAATTTATATTACCTTTTTTTTTCTTGCAGTTAATTTGTACCACATCATCTTAATCCACGTGGCTATTTTATCCCACACATAAATAAATAACAGCGGAAGGATTTTAGGTTGAATTTAATTGCAGCGAGTTTCAAAAACAAGGTAAGTTTTATTGCTGTGGTGTGCATGTTCTGTTTGCTATCTACCGCGCCGTTGTGGCGTTAGGCATTCCCGCGTCAAAATACTGAGCTACAACACTGGCTCCACATAGTACGGCTGTGCGACCACTACTAGAATTTGATGTCGACTGTCGGAACCTATCACATTTAGGCAAAAAACGTATCAGTCTCGACGATACCAACAACAGTCTAGGCGATGGCAACGAGGCGATTGCAACGACACGATACCAACGATAGTCTACGCGATGCCAACGATAGTTAACGCGATGCCAACGATAGTTAACGCGATGCCAACGATAGTTTACGCGATGCCAACGATAGTTTACGCGATGCCAACGACAGTCTTCGTCATGCCAACGATAGTCTTCGCGATGCCAACGATAGTCTACGCAATGCCAACGATAGCCTTCGCGATTCCAACGATAGCCTTCGCGATGCCAACGATAATCTTCGCGATACCAACGATAGTCTACGCAATGCCAACGATGGTCTATATGATACCAAATATAGTCTAGTCTAGACAATACCAATGATAAGTCTCCAGATGTTGACATCATCCCTCTAAACGTTTAAGAGCTTTCTATATTAATATGAACTTATAGACAGTCATTACATATCAGTGTCGACTTCTACAGATCAGCATGCAGCACATCTAGAGCTGAAATGTAGCTACGTAGTGCGGTGTTGCACGGAGCGAGATATATCCAGTAAGCGTACAGCAATGTTGATGCAGGCTGAGGCACAGGGCTGGAATGCGGAAGAACTCTCGATCAATGCGGTTTTTGACGAGGAGGTCGCAGGGAAACTGCGTTATTTCCGTCGCCTGACGCACCGCAGGGAAGCTTCTGTCCGCATCGCTGCTGTTTACTCGGGGAAGAGGAATTATTTTTCAAGTTTCCCCTCCTTAGTACCTAGACTAGAAATCAAATATCCCCGGAGGGAAATTCCAAACAAATATGATGTATGTTTTTAGTTTGGCAAGTTCCGCATACATTTAAATGTATGGCGACTGATTCTGCTGTTAGCGATATGGCACGGGGAAAGTTAATTGCTACGTTCTAATGTAACGTCTTGTCCAGAGTTTTTTTTTTTTCGTTATTAGTGTATTCCCATTTGACTGAGCGAATGACAACACTCAGGTAATAAACGTCTGTTAAACGTCGGGTTACAGCTGAACTGCGTCGAACAATTGTCGCTCTTTAGTACAAGGCGCGATAATGTTTTCCAACACTATTTGGCAAGAAAAAATTTCCTGATTTTTTATTCTCTCTAGCCACATCTACAATTCGAATAAATTTTCTTTCAGATGTTTCAGAACATAATTTTTCGTTTACACTGTTATGTAATACCTAGTATAGTGACTTCAATATTATGAATTTTGTTCATATCGCATTCAGTTAAAAAAAATTGCCATTATAACTTTTTTTTGACCACATGAATTATCGGAGGACACCTTCCTAAAGTTTCTTCAGACTCGATACACGTTCAGTATTAATTAAGGCAACATGAATTTAATGTTGGTTCTGCTGTGTTTAATAATGTTCAACACCCAACATAGAAGATTTCACGACATGAAAACATAATTTTTAATCACGATATTTCAAAAAGTACAAGGCCAATGGAAAACAAATTCAATATTTATACGCTTAACTATCCAAACTTAGATTCAATTAGTATTTTTTTCATTGTAAATCTGCCACGTTAGACGACAGCAAAATAATATAATATTATATATATATATATATATATATATATATATGTGTGTGTGTGTGTGACCGATTTTAACTTCTACGGTCAATCGTACACACGTTGAGGGAAATATACGTATTGGTTGTGGAGGCAACTACTTTTTAAACTTATTGTGAGAGCTTAAAGTATGTTCATTTTGTAATATACAAATGTAAAGCACGTTAAATAGTTCTGTCAAAAAAGGAATGATCGCAACTTGCAGCAACATATTTTAAGTGGAGCTACGAAGAGTCCTTAAGGGGGAAGTAAAGTCGCTATTTTGGAGGTACATATTGTTCATAATTCTTCTGAAGCATTTAACTACTTTAGGGCATAACATACGTACAGATATAATTTCTGATGTCACAAGCAATTGTATGCTAGTACTGTTAAGACATCTTAGATTGTCTATAGGCTGTTCATTATAAACTGAGTACCAAATAAACTTATAATAAATAAGAAAAACATTTCATGGGGCCCGCATATGTTAAGTTTCGACCGTAGTGTAACGTTTATACTGGTTTTTAGATACTTGAAAGTTTTCATATCAAAACTAGTTAAGGTGGCTGCAAATCTGTTGAAAGAAAAAAAAAAAGAAGCAGTGCTCACTTTAACGTGAACAGCTTGTAAAGTAATTTATCAATATTCTACTCTGGACATTTCTACAACATTCCATCAATACTAACGACATTTAAATTAACCACAATCTGCTTCTTTGTGACGTAACGTATCCAGAATTCTAATACCGAAAATGAATTACATTTTATTCCTCAAATCTAATAGACTTCATTCGAAAAGCGAACACTTCAGTTGATAAATGAAAGGGCCAAATAACGACGGACGAGACATGGTGGTGGAGGACGCGAATGTAACTGTCGAACTAGGGTGCAACTGGGTGTAGTCAAGACAGTGTGACTCCCTGGGGTGTCGCGCGGAGTAGTGTCCGACTTCAGTAGCTGGCTGCGGGACACGTGCGCTGCTCGTTAGCGGCACAGGCCGTCACTGGGTCAATGCCGCATCTCTGCACGCGAGCCAATCAGCGGCGAGGTCTGGGTCGTACTACTCCCCCCTCCCCTTCCTTATACCACATTACCTTACACACAGAAGCAAGCTTCCAGTCCAGTCGCTCGATTGCGTGCTTCTACAAGTTTCGCCATCTGTGCGTGAACACGCGTCGACACGAAACTGCTACTGACGAAAATATGCCTGAAAGAAGCTCTCGCCTAGTGCAGGGACGGTAATCGCGTGTTCTGTTTTTCGCGAAACTGCTGAAGTCATTTCCAATATCATCACGTTGCGATGCGCTACTATTTTAAATAATAATGATTGTTAGTTCTGGTGATCGGGTGCGGTGATGAATAATACTGTAAGTTCTTTTTCCCGGGTAAAACGTCGTAGCTGTCCTTACCTGACGGGCCAATATTGCACCAGCTTTGTCGGTATGACTCTTAAGGGCGTCGCCTACCTGCGCGTGAGAGGCTCAAAAGCGACGGAGCAGTAAGGTCGACCTTGAAGAGCGCATCAAATGCCGCGTCGCCTCAACGAGCCAATCGCTAGACTAACGTGCAAGCTTCCCGTTGAACCGTTTTTACTATGAGACTTTCAGCGACAACACTAAGGGAAAGAGTCGCTCTACAGGTCTATAATATTCAGAATATCGTGAAAATGATTACTCTTACATAAAAATCAATGTCAAAAGTCCCGATTCGGTCTATTTCAACTCAAAAGAAAAAAAAATACTTGTTAGGAACGATAACAGTTAATGGCAATATTATAGACCTGTACTAAGATCCTTAAATGCTTTTCGTAGCCTAACCGCGTGACAACATGTTGAATGGTTTTCGAATGAAATCAGGATTGTTAAAGATCTGCACGCCCCTTCACGATTCTAGTAGACGGCTCCCTTAAGGATTTTACGTCCACTAATCTCCACGTCCAAAGTCACGTAAGCTGCGGCGCCGTCAGCTGATTACCCAACGAATTGCAACGTTTTTCAATAACACTGCTGGTCGCCGCACACCTTGGAACAATCCACGTGATGGCCCTGGGAAACGGGAGACCCCGAGAAAACCCGCCGACCAACGGCATCGTACGGCACGATTCCCACTTGCAAAATTTCGGGGACCAACCCCGCCGGGACTCGAACCCGGATCGCCTTGGTGGAACGGAACTGTGTTTCACATTATCGTGTCTTCTTTGTTTTCGTCGTGGTTTCGTTTAATCTTGTGTTTGTGACGTCACTGTTGGGTCATCCTGTTTTATATTTAACACCGTCACCGTCTTAGCTATTGTCTGTGCTACCTTAATTTTGGTGTCTTCAGTTTTGTGTTGATTATATTGTTTGGAAGCTTATTTTTATCTTCCGCGATTTGACACAATTTCTTTTAGTTTTTTTACTTGTATTTATGTGTGTTGACTACAGCCGAATAGTTTTTAAATGCTTATCCTGTTTCATTCTTGCTTTTATGGGGCGACATAGCACTGAAATGGCGTTTTTTTTCTTCAAAATATAAAAAAAAAAAACGCAGGAGAGGCATACATGAGTCTGAATTTCATCTTGTGCAAAATTGAATTCGCGAATTTTACAGGTCACGTTAGATAGTAACTGACTTCCATATTATCGTTAGAGAAGGTTATTTATCGCGGGAAAAGTTAATTGTTTGCTAGGTTTCAGTGTAATATACTCATTTCTGAGGATTTTATTTCGTTACTGGCGAATCCCTATTTGACTGGGTCAATGATAACTCTGGTGCACTACTACTGGACGTCTGTGACTCGTCGGTAAACAACTATAGATTGTGCCACACAACCGCCGGCCAATAATACATAACGCAGGACGTTACACTGATTTGCAGAATACGCTGGCAGAATACATTCTCGCGATAAATAACCTTGTCTAACTACCGTACATTAGTTGGATTTTAAGAATGATTGTATTATTTATCTTCCAGCAAATGTCATATAATATGAAAGTTATTTACCATCAAACAATGTACAAACGTGTAGTATGTAGACTGCCATTTAGAGCACTAAATGACAAATTGTTGATACGCCTTCAGGAATGCTTGTACCGGGGAAACGCCCCTAACCTTGCACAACCATCAGGCATCTCTCTGACGCAAGAAGCGAGCTGCGTGGCGGCATTCAGAAGGAGCGATGCGGTGAGATAGCAGCACAAACGCGCCGACAACTACCAACTTTGACCGCAATGCAGTTGCACTCGCCTAGCTGGAGTCGCTCAAGGTCATGACTGACGCCGACGCCTAAGGGCATCACATATGTTCCTATGCCACGGCTCGCGAGTAAACGCAGAGAAGTGACAGATGACGGCGCTTCCTCAAGATGAGTCTCCGAAGATGAGTCAGTGAGAGACCTTCATATCCGTGATATTATTTAATTACTAACGATCCAAGCACGTGTAGCTTTCCCGTCGAAGAGCAGCTACTGAATTTTCACAGCAAAATTAGCTCTTTCGGAAACAATCTTTAGGAACATGAATTTCACGGATGTGTTAAAGATTAACGTTGAACGCAAAGAACAAGCACTTCATTATCTCTCCTGCGATTGGACGACGGCTGGATTGACAAGCCTCTGACGACAGCAAGCCAGTAATAAATAGGGAAGTAAACTTAGATGCTTGTCGCGTGCTTGTACGGTTACAAACCAAAGAATGATATATTCTTTCAGACATGAAAAATTAACGTTTTCTTTCTGGTACCAGCTATGATTGCAAAAAACTGTAAGTTTGTGTCACTTTCGCAATTTATTCTTGACTTATTTGTTACCTACTGGAGGGCGCGCCACTAATTATAAAATAGCAACTAAATTCCGGCAACGACCATGTGATATGACCGTATAAACATCAGCCAATAAGCTTACAGGTCTGTGAACCCGTTAGTTTTTCCAATTTTCCTGTCTCCAAAGTCTGTTGTCAGTCCGTGTACAGACTCGAAAATCTACACTGCTATCGGATTCCCAAATTCACACCCCTTTAACGAACTTGTCACAATAGCAATGATAATAACCCTATAATTTAATGGGCCCTCTGGCGTTAACTTACGAAGGTGCTGTAGTTTTTTCGAAAACATATTTGCACAACTTTGATTCAATGACTTACTTGCACATGCAGCTTTTCTTTTTGGTTACTGGCAGCAGTGTCGGCTCGTGGGTTGTTGCCAGGTGGGGCTGCAGTTGCCAAGATCTGTGCAGGGTTGTGCGCTGGTTGACTCTACATCCACTGACACGCTGATGTGCAGGTGCTCCTTATTACTGAGTGGTCACAAAACATCTAGTAGCCGGCAAATATTTCATAGTTAGAGACATGAACTTTTCGCGAAAAGAAATTTGCCTCACTTTGTATCAGTGACTTGTGTGCACGTCTGCAGACTTGCTTCACGGTCAGAGATTGGATGTTTTGACATTCGTGTGTCGTGGGGTTTTACACGCAAATCACAGACGTGTGGTGTTACAGTAACCTTATTGTGATTGGTACAGTCAAATGAGAAACGTC
>PNEQ01035006.1:0-11623 GCA_003012365.1 Medauroidea extradentata | reverse complement strand
GCAAACATAAATATGGATATAACTCTATCTGCACCAAACACCATTATGTTTAGCTTGGTAACAACAGGCACATGACTTGTTTTGCTTCAAACGTAACTGCAAAATTATGTATTAGGTCTTAGGCAATACACTGCTACTATTACATCGAAAAGGATTTAAAGTGGATATAACTTGTTTTGCAATTATGCTCTTCATATATATATATATATATATATATATATATATATATATATATATATATACAGACTTCAAGTTTACCAGTAAATAACAGGATCATCTATACAAAAACAACAAGCAAATGATCCTTACTGTTACTAGCCCAAAACGAGAAGACACACCCAACATGGGTAAAATACAATCTGAAATAACACTGCAACATTCCCCAGAAAGTTAAAGACACATAAACATAAGTAACTAAGTTTACGGCCCCGTGAAAATGAGACAATTCTCTCATAAATTTGAGTAACCGCAGTCATCAGCACGAGGACTAGAAGCCAAGACGAACGGGAAACGAGGCCGCCCAGCTGGTACCGCCATCGTTCCTCGCCAGGAAACTTCGCCGTGTCTCAGCCATACATGTAACAAGGTAGGAAAATCGAAGTACACAAATTCTCCCTTAAGCGATGCGAATGCAGGACACGGTCTTAACAGTTCTCAAAGTAGAAAATAGCAGACGAAAAAAACTGGTCGAGTTTAGATGAGACACACGTCTCAGTGTTCATTATATTATTTTCAGGTTATGTTAAAGCCACTGAAGACAGTGTTATTACTACACTATTCTTTCTTGTATAATGAGTACATTCGTGTGTACTAGAAATTAGATAAATGAACAGTGACCGCCTTCTACAGCAGAAGTCTTCAATGTGACAATACTTCACCTGAGGCCGGATGACGGTCGCTCATTGGCCGCTCTAGTCTGTGTAGACATCGTGCACGCCAATAAAAATACACCTAAGACACGCTACGCAGACTAGTGCAATCAAGTAGTGACAGGCAGGAGACTTCCGATGTAGCGCTGTAACATCCAACAGACTAAAATCGAATGTGTGAATATTCACGGTTTCCCATTGATTTTCCACATATTCAAATCGTTTGAAATTACCCATCAGGATAAGTGGAAAATTGCAGATTGCAACGACGTAATAAATTATCAGATTTAATCACAGAATTCCACTAATTGAAAAAGTAACAAAATATATTTACCGAGTTGTAAAAAACGTGTAGTTTTAGATTGGACGTATTTCTGAGTGCTTCTAAATTGAGGAGTGTTTGTGGGAAACGATATGAGTGCCAGAAAATCAAATTTTGAGGTTTTCCATTGAAAGATTTATACGTCCTGTTGCTAATACCGTAGGAAGTGACATAAGAGTCAATAATGCACTGTTCAGCTCAAACAAACGTCTCTAGAATGAACTTGGTATAACTCCATAACAGTTGACATGGAGAATGATTCAAGTGCCATTTGAAGTAATATTTCTCTACAATTTTTCCGTAACAGTTCTTTTCACACATAAAATCCTTTAAATAAATGTAACACAACATTATAATTATAAAATAATTGGTGACAAGTGTTTTTCTTTTCATTTCGTAAATAACTTACTTTTTGGCACTTATATCGTTTCCCACAAACGCTCCTCAATTATGTCATAAGCTCTGTAAAGCATGCGCTAAAATTACAAATATATCAAAGAAATACCAATGTGATTCGCACCTAAGACTTCAGGCATCTCGGGCGCATACCTAACGTGTATACTTGAACACCACGATTGCCATAAAATTATCTTTTCGTGTTTGTGTGCCAGTAACTGTTAGTTTTGTACTCCATTTTCTTAGCTATAAACATACTGTTTATATAAGAGGGTGTGAATTTGTAAAAGCAGCGTAACTTCACAGGCAGCAACAGAGCGAAACTGAAGATTCCAAAACTCATCTACTTCCAACAACCGATTAACAAGAATACTTATTACTGTGTAGGATTACTGTAAACATGATTGTACATTTAAGTGTAACTTATCAAAACACACAACTCACTTTTATAAACGAGCAAACAAAAATGTAACACAAGATTGCTTTGCAAATGGTGTTGCATTGTTTATAACACCCAGACTAAAATAAAATTGTTAAAATGAGAATTTGGTTACTGATTTAACGGTAGATTTCAAATTACAGGTTAAATAGTAGAATCCGTACAAATAAATAGTGAAATTTACTTACAAATTCAATCTATTACCCAATCTGTTGTCTTGACGCTTTCTTGTTATCAGTCAATATTGACAAAACAACAGATTCGCCAGTGAAAATCTTTGTAACTTGCTGAAAGCTTGTAACTTCCACAAATTCAGTTTAGGGTGAAGAGTCTGACATTCTACCAAAGGTGACCATGAAACAGCGCATGGAGAAGTTACTTAAAGGCAAGGAATCACAGCCTAAGATCTGGCAGACTCCTGGACCGGGCCCGCAAGTGTCTGTCAAATCCTGAAGATTGATATGAAACGAGGTCCTAAGATTCAATAGTGATGGAATGTCAGGTGCAGGGGGGATGGGAAAGACCCGATAATACCCGCCAGCGAACGACATTGCCCGCCACGTTTCTTGCATGTGAAAAAGCATCGTCGACATCGCCCTGGAATCGAAATCCGAATTGCCGTGTTGAGAGGCGAGTAGTCCGACCAATACATGCCCCCCCCCCCTTCCACTCTCAATTTTTCTAGGAAAATGTTCAACCAATCACAAACAATTATTCACTCAACAGGGGACTCAATAATTCGTAGCATTGTTTAGTGACCCAAACCGTGTTCCAACTTACTATGCAAGCAGTATTTGGGTTTATGAGTTTTGCTTTTGGTAAGATTCCTGCAGGAACTTCTCGACTGTCAGTTATTGGTAATTTGCGCTGCTGTTTCATGTCCCTTTGTCGAAACTGGAGAGTGTTTCTGTTTACCGTTGCGCATTACGACAGTCTATTGGTTATAAAACAGACAAAAGTGGTAGACCTGAATTGCGAATGGTAAACCAAGAATTTGAGAGAAGTTTATAAATCCTTTAACTAAGTTTGATGTAGTTGCAGAACTATTGGATAAACTATTTCACTGCTTATTGCAATATGGCGACGATTTGGGATTTGGTAATTGGTAATTTGTAACAAAACGCAACGCGCAAAACACCAAAATACTTCACATGGTTTTGTACACAAATTCGGGTCACGTGACGGTTTTGTTAACAAAAAGTGCCGGTCGGAACAAGGCCAGACAAAACTTCACTTTCATGTTCATACTAGAGCAGAGAATGTGATTCCGTCGGTCACAAGTCTGTATGTGATTTTTATTTAAGGGTGTGACTTTTTGAACAGAATATTGGATACTCTAGCTTGAAAATTTTAATAATGAGCACAAGTACTATCTGCTGCCGGTAACGATATTTTTGGTAACAGGAACCCTCGAACGAAGCTGTCTTGAGTCTAGTCTACTGCCAGAAGAAAGCGCAAAATTCGCGTTTCTCTACTAAACAGACAGATCACTGAGAAGCTACAGAATGAAAAGAAGAATTGATTACTAGCTGCGTACGGTGCTAGCCAAAAGTTTACTTCACATGAAACGTGTTTGCGATTGTGAACCTGTTTACTGAACAAGTCAAGACTTTCTATACAATACCCGCGTGAAATTATGTAACTCTGGATAAAATATGTGATAACGGCATTAAACAGCTAACGTACTCAATAACAGTGAACTATAAATTGTCTTGGCTCAGTGTGAAGAGCGCGCGCGATATGCTCGTATGATGTCATAGTAATTCCCATCACAAAGTCTTGCACGGGATACGAACCCGTAACCCTATCCCTCCCATACCACAAACTTTATACAATACCTGAGTGTAGTGGCTACAGTCCAAACAGGTAGACTCTTATTAAAGCTTCATTCTTATCTCAACGGGTATAAGCGGTACAGGTTACTATTTTAAAACACATTTTATTTGTAACAGCTTTCAAGGACGAATTTCGAAAAATCCTGAAATAACTTTTTTCGTATTTACGTAAGCTTTATTTTAAAGCAAAAACCAATTCAATATTTCCACTGGTTTAGGAGATAAGTGGGATTATTTAAAAACACGTTTTATTTTTTAAGAGCTTTCAAGGGCGAATTTCAAAAAATTCTAATAGCAGTTTTTAGATATTTATTTAAGCATCATTTTAAAGAAAAAATCACCTCACTTTCTGAAATGGTTTAGGAGATATCACGGATTAATGAAAAACACATTTTACGGCTTTTCACTCCCTTAATTTTCAAATTTCGTAAAATCGAAAAATTCGCAAATAGCATTTATTTGGGCAATATTATGGAGTTAAAAAAATTATGAAAGCTTCCCTGGTTAATGAGATATCAGGGATTTTTCGAAAACACATTTCCCCCCTTTAATTATAGAATTTCTCAAAATCCGTTCTTAGTGGGTGCCTACGGGCCAAGGAGAAGCTTCCCTCAAAATTTAATGGTTCTATGTCCAGCGGTTTGGGCTGTGCGTTGATGAGAGAGTGAGTGAGTGTGTCAGCCAAGACACTTAATTTTATATATTAAGATTATAACAAGTACTCTTCAACCACGTCAACAACAATGTGTGTGATAAAAATAAGTTTCCTCTATATTGCTGAAATCAAAATGAATGCTTTAAAATCATGTAGCATAGTTTTGGGCCCTTAGATTGGAACACAGTCAGTCAGGCAGACTTGACCAATAATAAATGATCTCGCCTCACAGCACAGGGGCATGTCGGATGTAATGTGGACCAATAGGTAGGGACTGAAAAATTTTGCGAATTCAATTACCTGTAGGCTAGAATCTATTATACTGCATTCTCAAGGCCCGTATATTCGTTCACTACCTGCTGTTCCACTGAGTAGAAGCTAGTTGACTAAAAGTCGGGGCTTGAGTATGCATAGTACAATGGATTCTTGCCTGCAGGTCATTGAATTCGCGAAATTTTCCCGTCCCTGCCAATAGGACGGTGGCTAGTACACACACCAAAGTTTCTTGCATCCTTGAAGTTTTACACACGTGACTTGTTCATATAGGTCAGGACAGTGAAAAAATTTATTGCTGCAAACTTTTCCCGATTTACTCTAAGATCAAGTGTCGCAAACTTTATGTGAATAGCTCAAAGATATCTCAAACATTTAAGTACGCTACTAGAGCGGATAATAACGAGGGATTGTCTAAGGTGTAGAAGAACAGTTAATGCCAGTATTTAACTAAACCCTTTCTTTATTCCTGCAACCTACACCTTGGTATCTATTTGCCTTTATCGGCACAATCCACTCTGTGAGCCCAAAGCCAACTCAACTGGGAACCCAACTTACGTCTCTCGTGGATGGTTCGCGCTTCGACTCCGGAGACGGACCGCTGGCCTGGCTGTGCCCTTCTGGACACCGGAGCTGGCTGCCCTTCGACGTCGTTGACGAACGACCCTCTGGCTCGATGTCGCCCAGGACCTCGTCACTTCTTGCAGCGGCTCTCTCATGCTGCCTGTTCGCAAGTCTTTGTATTCAGGGCCGGAGATGCTGTTAAAACATCCTCCCGTTTCTTGCCCCGCCCTCGGTTGCTTTCCTGATTATGTTACTCTCGTAACAGTATGCAGTCTCCAAAATGGTACAACTCGAAATTTTAATCACTAAAACAATGTGTTTTTTTTTATTGTTGAAAATCTGAACGTCTGTGAAGACATATTTTTTTATCATTTCTTTAAAGGGCCTGAAAATCCTTCCTCTACCATGAAAAACCTACAAGATGTTCGTGAACAAATGATTGGGGCAGATTAGAACAATTGTACATTAAGGAACCAGCAGTCTAAAGCCCATAGAATAGAGACACATGAAGGTAGCGAAAATATTTCTGCACTGACTTGGTTCAGTGTGTTACATCCTCATCTGCATTTATGCTTCATTCTTGCGTTGTGTGTTTGTGTTCATTTGACTGCACCAATAAGAATAAAATTACTGCGATACCATACGTCTGCGATTTGCAACTAATAGGGCCAAGAACTTTTCACGTAAATAATTTTGCCCCAGCTGGCTTGAGTGCCTTACGAGCACATCTGCTGGTCTTCTTTATAGTCAGTGATTATGTATTTAAACTCCTGCGTGTATTGGGGTTCTATAGTCTGTGTCATGTAAGTGTTCCGTATTTTGATAGTTCACTTCTGAGAAGTGTGTCTGCACACAGGTTTGCGGAGACCCTGCTTTTCCAGGAAGCCGGGTAGATTTAAAGAACCAAACAATGGAACTGTCGGACACATTTCTCAGAAGAGAAATGTCAAAATACGGACAAGTTACATAAAACAGACCATACCAGCAAATCACAGGAGTTTTGTGTTGCAGTAACCATGTTCTGATTGGCTCAGTCTATTGAGAGACGTCTCTTTCCAAGTACACACTGCCAATAACTATGAAGCGTAAATGCATATGTGTAGGTAAGGGACTCAAACAAACTGGGAAAAATTCTTTTCGCAAAAATTTCATGGCCCTGGCAATTAAACACTAAGACACGTATCTTTCGAAAACAGTCAATCACTTACAACGAAGCAGAACGGCAGATGTACACACGAGGCCTTGAATAAAAATTTGGTACAGCAATCTTTTCACCATACATAGAGGTCCGAAACTGTAGGTAAACCGCAACTGGCGGTACTATTGTTTGTGCAAGGGCAGGCATGCAACCACATAAAAATAAAACTCGAGCCTACGTTGGTTCAGCACTAAATTTGACGAAGGCCAACCAAAAACCACGTTTGTCGAATAATATCCTAACATTGACATTATTCGTTGAGCTAGTACCAAAATGTCGCGTAGACTTACGTAGCACTGAGAAAAAGAATATGGTTGTAGGTACTATACTTCTGTTAAAATAGGGGCAACAAAACAGTTTGGTTGTTGGTACTACTCTGAACAGTTCCTTCAACAATCTGTTTTGTAGAAGTTACCATCTGGTGTGTAAAAGCAACAAGGCTCTTTGTATTTTCTACAAAACAGATTGAACTGTCCAGAGTAATGCCAACAACAAAACTGTTTTGTTGTCCCTATTTTAAAAGAAGTATGGTACCTGCAACTGTACTCTTTTTTCAGTGTGGCTCAACGTTGGTTTTTGGTTAGATGTTAACCAATTTCCTACAATTTGCCAACAGTACGTGTGATAATAAATTAAATGTTGGTATTACGTTTATTGTATGCTTAGTGCAAACAAACGGATTAAGTTGGACCAGCGTTGGCCAAACGTTGTATAAACAGAAAGCTAGTGTATATCAAATTAACTCCACTATCTTATTTTTTGGTGTTCTCATCTCCAGCACAAACAACCTAAAATGAGTAAAATATCAACCATAAGTGCACCGGCAGTGAACACGTGACATTTACGTCACTGACTCATTACATTATCCATTACTCTATACACTGCAAAAAGAATTTTGTACTTTTACAAAGAAAAGCCTTGGAGATCCAGTTGCCAAAGAAATTTCTTGTAAAACTGCAATGGTTATCCTTGTAATTAAATACAATGTATACGTTTGTAAAACTACAATGACTAACCTTGTAGCTGAACTTTCAATACGGAAAAAAATAAAATTTAAATATTCATTTTACTTCATAAATAACACTGAACTATTTATCAAAGAAATTTTGAATAAAGGACGTATACAAGAGATTAATTTGGAAAAAAGAAATCTCGGGGGGTGCTAAGTTTCGAACCACTCTTCCACGCTTAGAATCTACGCATCATACCCCCAGACCACATTTTTTTTAAATTAAAATGTTTGGTGCATTGGCGATGCGGAAGCTTCCGCATCATCACTGCACCAAACATTCCCCCCCTTTAATGTGACTTAATTTGAGTGACCCCAGGACTTTTCGTGAGACAATATGTATAGTGACAATCTTTGAGACCCAATGGACAAACACAAATTTACACCCAGCCAGACCTGGGAATCGAACCCAAAACCCCCTGCACCAAAGCCGGCCGCTCAACTAACTAAGCTACGGGGGGTCGGCTATACTGAGACTTACGTATCAGTCAGGCTTTACTTATTTGTATACATTACATGTAAAGTTCGGTAATAATTCTTCCTTTTAAACCACACAATTAATATAAATATTCACTTTATTGCAGAAAATGCTTTTCAGAGGTTGTGAACTTTGCATAAGTAATTTCCGGCGAACTTACGATATTTGTAGTCTCCACATTTTTTTTCTATGTTTTTTTGCAAACAAAATCCTTTAAATGTTATAAACGAATAATTTTACAAAGAATATTTTCAACATTTAGGCCTACTAAAATTTGTACAACTACGAAGAAGTGCCTTGTCATATTTTACAAAATTATTTACTCTGCAGGAACTGTCGGTATAGGTACAAGGAATTCCTTTGTAGTATTACAAAGTTTACCCTTGTAACTTCGTAAACTAATGATTTTACAAGGATATTCTTTGTTCTTTTACAAGGATTTGTAAAAGTACCAAAAATATCCTTGTAAATTTTACAAAATTTTTTAGAGTATATTTCACAGTTTTTGCTCGGTTCCATTCCACGGCTTTCTCTTCGCCACTGCGGTAAACATTCTCTCCCTTTACGTTGACTAATTTGGGTAGCCTCAAGTAAAGCTGTAAGATAATTTTATTAGAACCATTTTTGAGACTACTTTAAACAAACACAAATTTGCACCATGCGGGACCTGGGAACCGAACCCAGAGCCCCTTGCACTTAAATCGGTCTCTTAACTGAACTTCGGAGGTCGGCTCTACAACAACTTGGAGAGGTTTGTAAACATAACTTACTTGCTTTCTAAGTTATGCAATCGCTGGAAAATTTTTGTAACCAGCCCATAGCCTGTAAACGTAAATAAATAATATAAGGTAATTTAAGTTAGGATAGTCGTAGAAAGCCTGTTGAAATTTCATTATGATTAAAATTGTATGTTTTATGTGACTCAATTGCAGAACTTTGTTTAAAATAATTAATGTGTAATTTAGTTTTGCATACTGGCGAGAGGCGCAGTATGATCCGAGGATTGTGGCATTGTGTCACGGCAGATTGTCGCTTAACACAGCAGGGGAGGGAAAGTTGCGAAAACATGGGGTGAAAGCCAGCGAACAGCCTTGAGCCGACGAGGGACACACGGTGAGGATGCAGAAAATTATGGCACCTAGAGGCGTGGCTACGCCCACCCCCCTGCTGTGCAATTAAATATTAACTTTATGATTATTGATCAGATATTTATAAAATTTTGTAATAAGGTTCAAAAGGATATTAATGTTAATGTAAGTGAATTTTAAAAAAGATGGAATTAATTGATACGGAGGAATGTCAGTGTTTGCTGTCGTCGTCACCCACGAAAGACCTGATTGGTTGCAAGTTAAAATGGGGGCGGTCCTAGGAGAGTTTCGCCATGTAGGCGCGAAGGCGAAAGTTAAGGGGACACCGGCGACGACCTCCGCGAAGAGTGGACATGTCGCGTGGAGCCACCGCGGACGTTTGTGGGAAGCCGCGGAGAAAACAGACTTCTGCTGCAACCTTCACGAAGAGTGGACGCTGGTCGATTCACGGGTCAATTCGCGGGAAGCCGCATATAAAACTGATTCTGGCCGCGAATGTCACTAATAGTGCGATATTCGCGGGAGGTCGTGGTTGAAAGCTTTAAAACGATACTCAGTATAGCATATCATCCCTCGTGGGACTGACGGAACCAGTTCAGGGTTCCGAAGTATCGAAGAACATACACAGACGGTGTTTTTAATAAAAAATAATAGATCCCCAAACAACATTGAAAGAGAGAGGTTATAACAGCTTAACAAACTTATGAACTTAGATTATTTTTAACGCTACAATTGTTATGATTTGCTCGTAAAATTGTCAGTTCGGATGGACTTTAGGTATGTTATATTTCTGCGCTTATCACATTGCATGCAATGGGTATTTGCTGCTAAATTTTTTTTCATGGAGATATTTTGCAGGCTTTCAGTGCAAATGTCGTACACAAACGAAGTTTTTTCCTTAAGTGAAAGACATATTTTCTTCTCTTTGAATTACAATAAAACTATCAGCAGGCCTTCCCCAGTAACATCTTTAAGGTGGTCTTAAATGGGCTTAACTTTTGGTTAAAGAGTTATAAAACTTTCGGTGCCAACTTTTTACTTACCATATTATCAAACAAGTTAATATTAACATTATGAACTGTATGGCGAATTGCGTATTCCATTAATAACCAATGTTAAGCAACAGTTTAACAGGTATCTAACTAATAGCAAATCGAGTGAAATATCTTATGCATATATATATATATATATATATATATATATATATATATATATATATATATATATATATATATATATATATATATATAATCTGTATGTGCATAAATCAAATAAGTAATGATCAAAAAATACGATTTAAAAAGTTAAATGTTTTATTTAAGTACTGTTCAGCAACTGTTTACCAACACAAAATATCATATTAAAACCCAACTATATAGGAACGAACTACCGCAAACATTAGAAAATCCTTTAAGGATTAAAAATGCTTCTTTTAACTAAGAAGATTTTAAAAATCTTTATACCCTTGTAAAGTGCGTGCAAATACTTTCATTTTCCATTTTAAATGTTTTCTTGGTACACAAATCCTGCTGCTTTTTAAATGTATAAAACAGCATTAAATTAAGTACCAAAATTCAAATAAAAAAATGCTTGTCAGTGCTCAAGTACTGAAAAATAATCACTGCATATGAGATTGGGTGTGACTGCATCCTCTGTTTCATTCCAAATATTTTTTTCCTGTTGATGACATTAAATTGGTTTTGTAACATTGGCCCAACATAAACGTTCACACCAAATGCTAACCGTACTTTCATCAACTCACCGCCGACTTTCAACCAACCATTTTAAACATTCAGAAACTTCTTTTCCAATGCTAAAATCTATAAAATACTTCATAGCCTGTGAAGCCATCTGTATGCTTGTGGACTTGTGGCCTACGTTCCGCGAATAATTAAAAAATTCCAAAAAATATATTTATTTTTGTGTTTAGTCTCGTTTTAATTTTAAAAACATTATTTGATTTGCAGTGCTAATCAACTACATTAATGACGGTTTCTAGTATTTAAGTTAGCATATTATATTATGTCAACATTAAATGTGACATTCTAACATAACATATCAGTTCCGCCTGATTTCCAACTCTTGAGCCAAAGTACGCTGCTACTGGTGATATTTGTTAACAAACAACGGTAGTCTTTCTAACATTTTTCGAGCACTCTATCAACTAATAACAAGTAGATCTATACAGAACTAATCAGCCTACTTTCCTTTAGTGTATATTTTGATAACAGAAATGTTTGCTCAAGGGCCGTAGGGGGATGAGTTATCCTAGGGTTTTAGAACACACAGAAAAAAATTCCAACGAAAGCAATATGATGAAAAACTCAAAATTAGTAAACATACTGCAACATTTAAATTTTGTGTATAATTATTTACTTGCTTAGATAATGTTAAGAACATCTCTGGTGGTTAAACTTGAAATTTGTTGAACAGCAGTATTTTATATATGAGAAATTTATATGAATTTTTACTGAATGATATAAAATATACCAACATG
>PNEQ01035005.1:0-11623 GCA_003012365.1 Medauroidea extradentata | reverse complement strand
TCTTCTAAGAAAGTCGAATGGGTTGAAGTTAGCTACTGTAACTTTATTGCAGTGTTCACAGACACTATCCTGAAAGGGAATGGTCAAAAAGTGAATGCTTTAGTTATAGGCCCAAACATTTTAGCAGCCGTCTGGGGCTGTGATCTAGTCCTCGGCTCAAATTATGGATAGCGACCACGAGTGACTAGACTCTTTACAGAGATATTCGGAGTAAAACGAAATAATATCCTTCATATATTTCTATTAGCGATATCTAAACTCGCTGTTGCAAGTACCGTACATACATTTTTGTACTATTTATACAATGTTAACCAGTCCAAGTAACACTATTCATATGGCATTTTGACGAACGTTTGTACAGAAACAGCTGATGCTCGGAGCGATGCTCATCTTGTGACGTCACCGGCCAAGCCGTCTATTGAGAGATTACACTTACTGTAAAGTCCTCCTGGATTATTATGCACTTCGTTTTAAAAAAATTACATTTCATAAATCACCAAACAATCTGTCAGTAATTCATAACCTATATCAGTTTTTTTTGTAAGAATGTTATGTGAGATTTTTATTCTTGCCTTATTAACATCACCACAGTTTGTTTAGTAATGAAGACATATATCCACGTTTCAAAAACCATGCAAGATATTTTCACTGCTCACGTCCAGCGTCACATAACCTAATCCACAAGCGATGTAAACATAAACCGACACGAGGACGGAACGAAATAGGTCAAGGAATTTTGGTTCGGACGAACTGGAATGGAAAATGGATACACGGAAAAACCATTCACAGTAGCCGCAACATTGACGCGTTAATGTTCAAAAATACTTTCAAAAAATAAAACATTACATCTGATTGTACTGTGGTAATTATTATTGAACTAAACTTTTGATATTTTCATATTATCGTACATCTCTAAATACTGTCAAGTGTACCAAGAAACTCGTACGTTTAACAGCACGTCAGTCGTTCAATAACTCGTGAATCAACTGTACGGACGTGTCGTTCGCTAACCGTAACAGTGTGCCGTCTTACTCAATTTACTTTTTTTTTTAACTTAGTATTTTCATTTAATATTCACTCTATCGTCTGTTAAGACAGAACAAGTTCATCTGTGTTATTTTCTTATTTCATTACCATATTTATTGTTGCTTTTTGGGGATTTTTAAAATTCTATTTCCTTTATTATTCTGGTCATACATGCTATGGCCCGCCTTGCCAGTCGCTTGCTTACCTTGGCCACAGCTCTCGCTTCTTGCTTCACGTCTCAAGAGTTGTATTTCACGCCACATGTAAGATTAACTTTTGCTGTACACGCAACCCTCCCATGCTCAAAGTGATGCCAGCTGTGTACCTTGTACCTCCCCCACCCTCTTTTAGTTAGTCATAAAGTGCTTTGTACCTTACTTGTACTGTCGGTCGTAACCAGTTTAATCCGTACCATGGCCAGTAATGTAGGCCGTCTTGGCCTTTTCAACACTCGCACACCATCTCTTGAGAGTTTTTTAATCTCCTGTACTAGGGACGCGGTCTTCCGAAGCGTCGTTTCGTAACCATTACTAGTCCTCACCTTGTGCATGCCAGACGTGCTTCTGGACGAGAAAAGTTTTGCTCGTTTACGTGTGTAACACGGACATTCTGTACTACCAGGATGTAGTCACTCGTGGGCTACTCTAGTTCTTTTGTTCCTTCAGGTAGAGTAGAAATGTAGTTTCCATTTTTGGAACATGTAGTACATATTTTCAATAATTTACTTCTACTAACTTCAAGATGCTACCATTGTACCTTTTCCTCACCATCATCTTTAGTAAGTGTCACCACAGTGAGAGTCTTTTCCCTTTTATTAGTCACGAATGTTAACTAAATTTTCCCGCCTTTTTGCCTTTGTTCACAGAGAGTTTCAAGATGTTAGTTTCAAGATACTAGTTTCAAGTTCCAAGTTTCGAGAGCAACTTCCAATTTCAAGTTAACATGTCCTCGAGCCTCGACCGAAATTCTCCAGTCCCTGCCGATTTGGCAGACAAAATTGGCCATGGGGTGGTCTCTCCACTTCTTCAACATGGCGATAAGTAGCCACCTCACAGAGTTTACTTTTTTGAGTATCCTTCTCTGAGGATGCTGCAATCTATGGTAATGAGTATTAATGTCTTTACTATATGATTATCAGCTCCTACACACAGAAACGTGTTTCACTAAAAATACGAAAAAGTAACTTAATGTAATTGTAATAGTATCTATTTTATTCTAATATTCTGCTAAAGTTTGTTTGTAAGTGGCCCCGTTTCTATAAAAGCAACTATTTCTGAAGTAATGTAAATTTGATGTGCGAACTTAACAACCAACCAATTGTACAATCTAATATTCAAATTTTTGTGTAAAGGTTTCTGGCACTTGAACCTATGTTTTATTTCTTTTCATTAATATAAATATCCTCTGAGGTAATTAAATTAAATAATAAATAATTTTTCCTTGACGTCACTGTTCACCAGCATGCAGTAAATAAATATTAAAATATCAGGTAGCAGATTTTATCTATAGTGACGTGGTTACACCCTCGGTTGCTTGAATTTTTATAATTTATGTCATACCTATTAACCAAAATGCCTATAATAATTTACAGTAGCCGAGGGAGTGTACCAATGTGGTAGCAGAGCGTGGTTTTGATTCATGCTCTTATTGATGTGCTGCCAAAGTGGTAACAGTTATAACGGTTGGTTCATTGTCATTAGTATTGTGCAACCTAAGTGTTAGCAGTGTTAATTTTAGTAACATTACTCAGTATTACATTTCTGTGTTGAACGTTCGGAGATTCCAAGTTAAATTTTTATGTTTAGTACATTTAATTTAAGGCACGTTATTTTTAATACGTTACGTTATGTCGCGTCGCGTGTCTGTTTTGCCGGCCATTGCAAGCTGTCGGTGGTGCTCGTGTGTGTGTGGGCACATGTTCTTGTAGGTGCACAGCTGTTAAGCCAGCGTGGGCGCGATTCTTTACAAATAACTTTTATTTTGGTATTACTATTCCATTATTAATATTTAGGTTTTGTTTACAACCTAATTACATGCTGAAGTAAATGTTTACAAATTATGTTAACAACTTATGCTTGTCGTTACCTTCAAGTCACATGGTCATTTTTTTTGTCTAAACACTAATTACTAAATAAGGCAGTTTGCCTTTCGTTATTAAACAACACAAGTTTTACTGAACTATTTATACATATTTTATCACATTTAATAATACTTTAAGTCTCTTTGTTGGATACATTGTTTACACTGTCAGCACGATAATTTTCACTATTTACTGGCACAAGGTAAGTGCTAAAGGCATTATTTTTCATTGAAAAGGTGTTTTGTATAGTATTAATAACTTTCAATGACAGTTTCTGTGTTTATTAATATTTTTAAATTACCATTTTGGCCGATATGTTTTGACGTGTGCCAAGCACACCCTCTGGCCTAGCCCGTCTGTCGCACCGTATCTGTACCACCCTCACCCCCCTCCGGCGACACTGTGCCGTGTGACAGCGTGTATGTGGGTGTATGTATGTGTGTAACCCCTCTGAGTGTGCCAATTGTGTCCAGTGTATTTCTTAATTAATTGGAGTCATCAGTACTTATGGCAACCTTCTTGTGTTATATATGTATTCGTTTTAGTAAGACATGTGATTTTGAAAGCACCCTTATACGAGGGGCACTATGAACACACCCCATATCATAAATATGTTACTTTCTTTAACTTTGTGACTCTGATAGGCTCAATGCATAATATTTCATTTTCTGTGTAATTATGTCTTTAGTCCAGTGTAGATTTTTATGTGTTAATTGTATCTTCCCCCGCCACCTCCGCTCGGACGCAGTGCTGCGGTGTTCCGAGCCGGAAACTGGCAGTTGGCATCGGTTGCGCGTTCAGGGGCGGCAGCTCGCGTGTGCACTCCAGGCCTTTCAACTTTGTTTTATATAAATCACTTTCATTACAATAGTTTAAAGTATTTCAACTGGAACGTTTTAGCTTTTGTCGGCCCGGAGGCCCCCCCATCACCTTCCGGCTCGTGCGCGAGGGGCTTAACAACTTTATAATTTCCACCGGCTTCTAGTCATTATATCAGCACTGCCTACTGAACGGGCTAAAGGTTCAGGCCCGCTTCGCTAGTGATGCCTTCTGCACCCTAGTATTTTGTATGCTTCTGTGAGTAAACGTGAGTAATTTTACCACAAATTTCTTATTTCGTTTACGAGTGTTACCTGTGTTCCCTGTGATTGGGTAAGGACTTATGGCGTGTGGCTCGGCCTACAGACCACAGCGTGGGAGAGGCTATACAGCTCCCTTCACCGTACAAACCTCTTAGCATCTATGCACGCAGTCCCTTGGGCCATCGGCGTCACGACCCCGAGACAACAAGGATCTCACTGCTTCAATCCGTCGGGTATTCCTTCCATTACTTCCCCATCCACACCTCACTTCACCTTCACCCTACCGACCCTGCCTAAATACCTCTAATACTGCCTTCCCCAACCACACACCCACATCAGTTTGTTTACATTGAGTTAGTCTGCTATTGCATAGAGAGTGTCACTGTCTCATCGTTGACTGCCATTGGACATGAGCAGTGCTACCAACCTCTCCTGTGCTGATTACACCAGGTCTTAGTGGAATTCCCTAGGCCTTTGTTTACCTTTTACGTGATGTGAATTTTTATTTTTCTATTAATGCCTAGAGCATTTGTTTTCTTTTGTCACATCATTATTAAGAGTGTGTACATATTTTAAATGCATATTGAAAGGGTTAATCATTTTATTTCAATTTAATTGTTACACGTTGTTAGTGAGATATTTTCTTGTTCGTGTGCTTCATAGTACACTTGTTATGTGTGAAGTTTCACATGCATTTATTTAATTTTACGTGTCCCAATTACTGCAAAACTGTCAGGTATGACTCCCGAATACCTGCTTTGATTGTTACACATTGTTAATGAGATATTTTCTTGTTCGTGTGCTTCATAGTACACTTGTTATGTGTGAAGTTTCACCTGCATTTCTTTAATTTTATGTGTCCCAATTACTGCAAAAATTTCAGGTATGACTCCCGAATACCTGCTCAAGGATGAGCTCATTTTTGAGTTAGTGGCGTGAAATCCGGACACATCTGAAGATGTGTCAATATCTCGAAAGAAAGTTCGTATAGCCTTTAATGATGGTATACAACCATCAGTCGATTATCTACGTGAAATGAGCATAAGTGCAGAACTTAATATTTGTTCAAATAAACTTGTAGAATTAAGTGACATTGCTCAGTCACTACAAAACAGCAGTTGTACCAGGGGCGAAGCATCTATGGAAGCAATGGAAGCATTGCTTCCCTAATAATTCTCATCACTTACTAAATAAAAAATAATATAAAATTTTGTAGTAGAACATCATTTATTTACACTGCAGTGCTTGGTATATTTGGCTACGAGGATAGTGGTGTCTCTTGTCTCGTGAAACTGCTTGACCATGGAAGCAGTCGTGTCCTCTGCTTCCAGACCACAGGACTATTGCGGCCGATGAATAGCTCAGCGGGAGTGCGAGGGTCTGTAGCGGATCTAAGTTGTAGGGAGGGCTGGAAGCAACCGAATGACTTGCTTACTACACGAGGCTAGCCGAATGGCCGCACCGAACTTGTACGAAGGAGTAGATATCGACCGCTTTTTGTCTGGTCCTCTGTGCAAAGATTCGTGCGCACGTGGCTGCGTTTCTATACGTAAATATTTCAGTTTTCAATAATAAGTGTAGTATTTTTAAATCGACATTCTACATCTTTCTGTAAAGTAAGGACTTTGTCATCACAATGTGAAACTACATTATGCTTTTCATCAAGACGTTAGTAAGAATTTCAATTTGATTTTAATTGCAACCTATGAAAAGTAAGATAGCCTGTACTAAAATAAATGATTGTTCTTCTTTGTTTCCGAGAAAAAAAATTACCTATTAATGGTTAAAAGGGGAAAAGGAGGGTAATTGTTTTAATAATGTTTATATTTCTATGCGATATGGTTTGTTTTTAGACATGCATTGTGACTATTTTTTACTACAATGAACATTTTTTAGCCTTCATAATTTTTGTATAATTGCATGTCAAAGTCGATATTTGCCGAAAAACGGCTTTATACTAGACAGAAAAACTTACTTACTGAAATGAAATAATTCGCACTAAAAACAGTGTCACGAGCAACTTCAAGGCTTGTATAAAACAACATTTAATTGTTTTTCGCATTTTTTAACAATTTCAGACAATTAGAAATTTTTTATTTAAACTAAGCAATTTAAAAAGATATAATTTCTGAAACATGAATAATCTCTCAGCAAATGACAATTGCACCCATTTTAACGGAATGGTCCAGTGAGTAGTTATATCGTATTTGTTGCACTTTGGTACATAACTTATTTGCATTGCATCACTGTCTAGTGTTATGCATGTTCTTTTAGTTTTAAGATTACATGCTTTCGTAAATTTACTAAATTGCTTGTATGCATTCGTTGGTTTTAACGTTGACTACTGATCTGTATTTAGTCTCTCATTGTTGCTAAGCGGTTCAAGCTAGAAAATAATTTATCTATATTGCTATTTAACCATATAATAATGTATTTTTTCGTTGTTAAGGAAAATTGGAACTTCTCTTTAATTATCAGCCAACAAATCATACATACTTGCATTGTTTGGTTATGAAGTATAATAAAACCACTATTCCAACTTACTTTTTGCTAACTATCGGCCATAGCCTACACTTAATAATATTAAGTCAGTGGTGTAAACTTAGTCCGGAGGAGGGGGTTAATTAGACACTTCCTTTTTTTCTTGGCAGAAATGATTTTATCTATAAAATTTGTGTACTTATACCAGAGATATATTCATTGTTAAGATACAAAAAACTGTTTAAATAACACCATTTTGCACCTAGAAATCAAAATTTTCCTGGGGGAGGACCCCCGGACCCCCCACTTTATTAACGGGTACCGGTGTTCCTACACCTATTTCTTCCCCTCCTCTAAAACTCACGCCTCCCCACTGAGTTGTACCACTAGTTTTTTCAGAACTCTAACTAGACTCACACATTTCTTAAACAGATTTTGTACTTTACATTTATTGGCACAAGGGAACTTAACACAAAATCATCTAGACCTAATACAGCAGCAAATTGAACACACTAAAGGCTGTATTGATTTGTTAAAAGGTCGTCTGGCCTATGTAAATGCACACCCTATACTCACCAGCGCTTCTGCACCTACCGCTTTTTCATTAGCTGTCATTCCACCTTCAACCATCCCCACCTCATTCCAAACTTATGATACTACCCAAGCACAAGGTAGTAATAGTAATGACGAGCAGGAAGAACTGCATTCTGTTGTGGTAGAATCCACAAGTGGCAGGAGTGACACATCCTCACTAGCAATTTCACCCCTTTACACTCCCACTACTGAAAACTTATTTGTACACTAGGCCACACAACAAATTTTGCCAGTATCCACTCATTCAGGAAATATTCAACAGTATCTACCACAGTTCCGGCATTTTTCTTTTCCATAACCACCCCTTCAGACATCCACTTCAGTTCCTAATCCTCCTCCTGTTTAACAACAATCAATTCCACTTCAGAACCCCAATCAAATTATGTCAGTAAATTTTCAACCTACTTACCAAGCTCCAGCCTATATTCCTAACCCATTACAGCCTATCAATTTGAGCAATCATATTTCTGGCATTCAAACCACTGCAGGCATACTAACTGCACCACAACACACAACCTCTCATCACAATCCACTTGTCACCCACCTCATCTCCAACAACACTACTTCATCATATTCTGTTTTTGGAAAACTTTCACACCTTCAAGAGAGAGTTCTCTCGGCTTTCCCAGAAGCTGATGGCTTGAATGTAAATCAATTAATAAAATTTATTTGTAAAATTATTAAAATAAAACAAAAAGGTAATGTACCTGATAACAAACTACTGGAAATAATTTTCCCTTTCACTAGGTCACCTTTGAGCGATGGTACAACTTTTGCCATAAATAATAATTTTTCAGTTGACCAGTACTATGATGATGTACTGAATTATTTTATTCCTGCCAGACTATTGGTTAATCTAAGGTTAGAGTGGTACAACCTGCTAGTCACATCAAGAGCCCTTGGCTCACTACATAGCTTATATTAAGGAGGCAGTTATAGTGCTTAGGCTTCCAGTATCTGAGTCTGAGGTTGTTTCAACCATCTTGGATGGGTTGAACCCTATTGAGTGTTCTCGCTCAGTTTTTGCCACCAGGCCGTAAACTTTTGTTGACTTGGACCGTGTGTGTATAAATTCTACCAATGTAGGTTTCGCAGATATGGCACGTAGTAGACCCACATTTAATTACAGAGACCAGTCCACACCACATAAAACGTATCAAGGGAGTAATGTAAATACAATTTAAGCCAAATTTCAGAAACCTAAAAGTTAATTTATTCCAGAACAGAAAAAAGAAAAGACTGTGACGTGTGGTCAACAGCCCACGCGTGCATCGCGAACGTTCGTCAACACACACCAGCATCACGGGCAGTATTCACGACAACGACTCATGGTATTCGGAAGGCACCCTGCATGCGCCCAGTACTGATGGGATCAACTGAGCGCTCAAGTTAATATGGCCACGTGGTTAGCAAGCAAACACAAAAGAAAGTGCAAATATTTAAAGTAAAACAACAAAGTAACACCACCGCAACACACCCCAACACCAGCTAAACAAGGGACATTGGTCGTTACGACAAGCATTACGCCGTCGCTGATCACGACGTGCATAAATACCTGGACGAATGTTGCCTGAAACAGACAGTGCGGGAGTTGCTAGGGCAAAGTAAGTATGGAGAGGCCGTCTCCATATTTTTAGTAAATTATTGAGCACCCACAACTAGGGCAAACGAATTTATTACGTAAAGTGCTTCAAAATTGTTCAACGACGTTGGACCGCTGAGAGTGGCCCAGACCGACAACCTAACAACTACAAAGACTGCGCAACACGCCTGCAACTTTTTATACTTAAAATAAGAATAGTGATTAATGTGTTGTATCAAAGTGTTCTACATGTGTTAGAATAATAAACAGTGCCAGCTCGGACTTAGAGAGACAGCATAACAAGCCAACCGGAGTGGAAGGCACAAGTAAATTAATTTCTCTATGTAACTTTATTTATGCAATTTCAGCAAACACAATTATATTAACATCTTCAAGGGCTCAATTGTGTCTTATGTAAATTTTAACACAACATGCTTAAAGCGGCCACGCGAATAGTTTTGGCGGGCGCTCTCCGCTACTAGCGGGAGTGGGCGCCATTACTCTGTAGTCTTGTCTCGGGCGTGTGGGAGGTCGGCCACGTGCATGCGTCTCCTGGACCATCTCCGTATCTTGTCGTATCATGTAGCTGCAATAGTGATTTTTTTCTAGTATTTTCAGAAACTTAGTAACGTAACAGTAATTTAATCGTCCAGGAGTAGAGCCACCTCCATCCCTGCAAGCTCTTGCGCCCAGTGGTTTATCTTTTCAACGTAACTACACCATCGCGAAACTAGTGTCCGCATTTACCGTGTTAGCCACCCACCGGCTATAGACGTGGGGACCGCTTAAGGCACGAACATGCGATATACAGTCTGCCAATAATAACGCAATAAACCAGTGGTGAAACCTATTCATGCGGGTAAGTTATTTGGCCACTGCCACTTCATGGTCCTTCGGGAGCTGGTCCTACCAACCAGCTGCTTTCCAGCCTCACAACAAAATACATCTCGACGCGGAGGATAGAGAAGGGACTCGCCACACGGGCGGTAGACCCACGACCGTGACCAGCAGCAGCCGGCACCCTCCAGGGTGTAAGTACGATGCTCTCACCTCCTCTGCCCTCACCCCCAACATGTCAACTGTACCTGTCCAGTGTAATTTCTGTAAAAAAATTCGGTCATGTGTTTGCAAATTGTAGAAACAGGAATCAACAACAACAATATAATTCAAAAAATGTGTAGGGCAGTGGTCCAAACCATCTTCTCGATTTGGACCATGTGGAAAAAATAAAATTAACAAAATTTAAAATTCTTCAGACACTTCTAAGTGTAAGTCAAAAATTAATCAAGTTCCCAGTGCTGTTCTTCATATTAATGATTTTACTCAAGATGACATAGGTAACAAGTGGCATTGTTACAGCGGAAAGAAATGTAAGAAATGTAAACATAGTAGATTTTTAAAGATAAGAAAGTGTTACAACATTGTGCTTCACACTGCTCCATTTTCGCCATACCTTGCCACACAAGTTAGCTCTATTCAAATTGATGCTTTAATTGATACGTGATCTGTACGTAGTTTTATTTCAGGATCACTTTTTCAGAAATTTCAGGAAAATTACTTAGTCAAAAGAATTGAGTCAGTTAATTTGTATTGTGTCACAGCTTCGGACACACCGTTGTACGCAAGCTAAACGCCTGTGGGCCGCTTCTGCAACTTGTGGCCCGCTGATGGTGCCGGGAGCATAACGGCGGTAACCCGCTCATGGCACACGAGTGGATGCCGCTGATGGCGTGCTTGTGGCACTGTTGGCTGTACACAATCGTGCCACCTATGGGCCATTTGTGTTTTGCTACGTGGATTTACATACCGCCAGCCAATATAGCATGTGAGTCATCTTACATCTTACATCTTTAACAACACAAAAAATTATTCCTCTTGTATAACATACTTTCTCAACTGTGTGATGTTGTCTCTACCTTTTAATTTGCCTGAAATTGGGTCCACCAATTCATAACAGTTCTTGCGAATGTCTTTGTCTACTCAGTACTGACCGTCGTATAACAAAATAATTTTCTGGTAACCTTCTCCCAGAAATTAGATATGGGATGTTTCTTGATTAAGACCAAGTCTCCTAAATTAAATTAATGTATCTTTAACTTCTTACAGTACCACGAACATCTATCAGCCGATGAAATTAACCTGCTTCTTACTAGTTCCATCACCTCCTCTTCTATCTTGCCTTCCTCTTCTGGATTTTCTTCTGCGTGTACCGTGGAACATAGTGGAAATGGTCGTCCCATCGAAGATCTCCGACTGCATCTTGGTTAACATTTCATAAGGGGTTGAAGTGTTAACACAGCCTCGACTAACAAACGGAGAACTTCATTGTCAGTCCAGATTAATTTAAATTTCTTGGACCGGGACTGTGACGAGGCCATTTTTCGATCGTTCCTGTCTGTTTCTTCAAAAGGCAGCGCACTTGGATCCAACGGGTTGTTGCGGTCGAAGTAACCTTCTTTCGTTTTTCCTGTGGTGATCTAGAACAGTGTTTAGGTACTATTTTACCCTTATTCTTGGAATCTGAACTCTTGTTACTAGTCTTGACGTGGCCACATAGCACAAGGGGATTGCGCGGTGGTGTTTACTGCGTTAATCGACTTGGATTGCCGGAAGGGCGCCAGTCCGTCTAAACTGAATTTTACCCGGGCGGACACGGGACTCTTGCACTCAGGGTCGTGTTGGCCGTCGGCCACATGACTGTCCCTTGTACTGACCACTTACGTGATAATACCTAACGTTACGCTGGGGAAGAGTATTCTAGGGCTCTCTTCCACGCCC